>WNWK01001642.1:155525-195525 GCA_009830355.1 Cherax destructor | reverse complement strand
CCTCTAGCCCAACAACCTTCGCGTTATACCCTTCTAGCCCAACAACCTTTGTGTTATACCCCTCTAGCCCAACAACCTTCGCGTTATACCCTTCTAGCCCAACAACCTTCGTGTTATACCCTTCTAGCCCAACAACCTGCGTGTTATACCCCTCTAGCCCAACAACCTTCGTGTTATACCCTTCTAGCCCAACAACCTTCGTGTTATACCCCTCTAGCCCAACAACCTGCGCGTTATACCCCTCTAGCCCAACAACCTGCGTGTTATACCCCTCTAGCCCAACAACCTGCGTGTTATACCCCTCTAGCCCAACAACCTTCGCGTTATACCCCTCTAGCCCAACAACCTGCGTGTTATACCCCTCTAGCCCAACAACCTGCGTGTTATACCCTTCTAGCCCAACAACCTTCGTGTTATACCCCTCTAGCCCAACAACCTTCGTGTTATACCCCTCTAGCCCAACAACCTGCGTGTTATACCCCTCTAGCCCAACAACCTTCGTGTTATACCCTTCTAGCCCAACAACCTTCGTGTTATACCCCTCTAGCCCAACAACCTGCGCGTTATACCCTCTAGCCCAACAACCTTCGTGTTATACCCTCTAGCCCAACAACCTCGCGTTATACCCTGTAGCCCAACAACCTGCGTGTTCCTCTAGCCCAACAACCTGCGTGTTATACCCCTCTAGCCCAACAACCTTCGCGTTATACCCTTCTAGCCCAACAACCTGCGTGTTATACCCCTCTAGCCCAACAACCTTCGCGTTATACCCTTCTAGCCCAACAACCTGCGCGTTATACCCTTCTAGCCCAACAACCTTCGTGTTACCTCTAGCCCAACAACCTGCGTGTTATACCTCTAGCCCAACAACCTCGCGTTATACCTTCTAGCCCAACAACCTTCGTATACCCTTCAGCCCAACAACCTGCGCGTTATACCCTTCTAGCCCAACAACCTGCGCGTTATACCCTCTAGCCCAACAACCTTCGTGTTATACCCCTCTAGCCCAACAACCTCCGTGTTATACCCCTCTAGCCCAACAACCTTCGCGTTATACCCTTCTAGCCCAGCAACCTTCGCATTATACCCTTCTAGCCCAACAACCTTCGCGTTATACCCTTCTAGCCCAACAACCTTCGCGTTATCCCTTCTAGCCCAACAACCTTGCGTTATACCCTTCTAGCCCAACAACCTTCGCGTTATACCCTTCTAGCCCAACAACCTTCGCGTTATACCCTTCTAGCCCAACAACCTTCGCGTTATACCCTTCTAGCCCAACAACCTTCGCGTTATACCCTTCTAGCCCAACAACCTGCGTGTTAAAAGAAAAATTAAGTTGTAATTAATGATATATGATAATCGTCCTCGTGATCCTCCAGCGGCTGGCCAGGCCAGAACTGCTGGCATGCAATATCAAGTAATTAATTGACTATCAGTTAATGAGAGCTCATTACCAGGACAAGTGAAGAGCAGATAGCCACTTCCTCGCACCTTCATATTTTTGGATCTTATTAATTATACCGTCTTTGCTGGTTCGTTGTTTAATAATTTATTCTATAATTTAGCAGTGTTTTTTAATTCAATGATAGTTATAGTTCCGGCTGAGATGTATGACCAATACGGATCTGACTCTTGTTTTTTTTTAACATTAGAATAATATTAATAATATATATACAAATGGTCTGTATAAAACACACACACACACACACACACACACACACACACACACACACACTTCAAACTTTAATATGTAAATACAGAACAGTTACGTATATACCATAATTTCAATGTTACGCTCAATGTATTACAGATGGCAGTGAGCACACTAGAGGGGGCACGGACAGGTGTTTACGCCAGGTAGAAAACCCAGTACTGGAACACAACAAGAGAGAAGATCTACGAGGCACACGTGCAGTGGCAGGAAGTTAATATTAAAGGAGGTGAAAACAAATATATTATAAGAAAAAGATGGATGGGTGAGTACAGTGAAGGAAAAGATTACATAGAATAATTTATGAAGACACAAAATAAGATAGTGGAAAATTTCGGATAAAAGAATAAAAAAATATGTATATATATAATGAAAACTAGCAATTATGGAGATGGCAACCAAGAAGAAAGTGTTAAAAAAAATAAGTAAAAATAACATGAGAGAAATATGTAGAGTATTAAGATGTACAATAAGAGAAATTTCGTGATAAAAGGTATTGACGACATATTATGAGAGGCATTGTGTTTAGGATATCTGTAAGGTTATCAACGTCTTCTATGTAGTGATGTAGGTGGTTCGTGGCTCAACTGGTAGCACCTTAAATCTGGAGGACTTGGGTTCCATCCCGGCATGAGAGGAAACGTTGGGCAGGTATCCTAATACCGCTGCCACTGTTCACCTAGCAGTAAGTAGGTACCTGGGTGTTAGTCACCTTACACCTGCTGCCACAGTTCACCTAGCAGTAAGTAGGTACCTGGGTGTTAGTCACCTTACACCTGCTGCCACTGTTCATCTAGCAGTAAGTAGGTACCTGGGTGTTAGTCATCTTACACCTGCTGCCACTGGTCACCTAGCAGTAAGTAGGTACCTGGGTGTTAGTCACCTTACACCTGCTGCCACAGTTCACCTAGCAGTAAGTAGGTACCTGGGTGTTAGTCACCTTACACCTGCTGCCACTGTTCATCTAGCAGTAAGTAGGTACCTGGGTGTTAGTCAACTTACACCTGCTGCCACTGGTCACCTAGCAGTAAGTAGGTACCTGGGTGTTAGTCGGGTTGGCGGCCTCTTATAGGAAAGGAACAAAGGACCATAATGGATGTTTTTGCATTATTAACTCTTCAGGATAATAATGCAAATAATCACTACCACCACCATCACTATTCCCAAAACCACTACTACCCCAAACCACTACCACCACCACTACACCCAAACCGCTACCACCACCACTACCCGCAAACCATTACCACTACTCCCAAACCACTACCACCACCACTACCCCCAAACACATTTCCACCACAACTACCCCCAAACCACTACCCCCAACACCGGTAGCACCACCACCACCCCAAGCACCACCACCACCCCAAGCACCACCACCACCACCCCAAGCACCACCACCACCACCCCAAGCACCACCACCACCACCCCAAGCACCACCACCACCACCCCAAGCACCACCACCACCCCAAGCACCACCACCACCACCCAAGCACCACCACCCCAAGCACCACCACCACCACCCCAAGCACCACCACCACCACCCCAAGCACCACCACCACCACCCCAAGCACCACCACCCCAAGCACCACCACCCCAAGCACCACCACCCCAAGCACGAAAAACCAGTGAAAGAAAACGGAAAGCAAAGGCAACGGAAGAGACTATTTACATGTATTATTGTATGATGCAGTATGATGTATGATGCAGTATGATGATGGATGATGCAGTATGATGATGTATGATGCAGTATGGTGATGTATGATGCAGTATGATGATGTATGATGCAGTATGATGATGTATGATGCAGTATGATGATGTATGATGCAGTATGATGATGTATGATGCAGTATGATGATGTATGATGCAGTATGATGATGTATGATGCAGTATGATGATGTATGATGCAGTATGATGATGTATGATGCAGTATGATGATGTATGATGCAGTATGATGATGGATGATGCAGTATGATAATATATGATGATGTATGATGCAGTATGATGATATATGATGCAGTATGATGATGTATGATGCAGTATGATGATGGATGATGCAGTATGATGATGTATGATGCAGTATGATGATGTATGATGCAGTATGATGATGTATGATGCAGTATGATGTATGATGCAGTATGATAATGTATGATGATGTATGATGCAGTATGATGATGTATGATGCAGTATGATGATGTATGATGCAGTATGGTGATGTATGATGCAGTATGATGATGTATGATGCAGTATGATGATGTGTGATGCAGTATGATGATGTATGATGCAGTATGATGATGTATGATGCAGTATGATGATGGATGATGCAGTATGATAATGTATGATGATGTATGATGCAGTATGATGATATATGATGCAGTATGATGATGTATGATGATGTATGATGCAGTATGATGATGTATGATGCAGTATGATGATGTATGATGCAGAATGATGATGTATGATGCAGTATGATGATGGATGATGCAGTATGATAATGTATGATGATGTATGATGCAGTATGATGATGTATGATGCAGTATGATGATGTATGATGCAGTATGATGATGTACGATGCAGTATGATGATGTATGATGCAGTATGATGATGGATGATGCAGTATGATAATGTATGATGATGTACGATGCAGTATGATTATGTATGATGCAGTATGATGATGTATGATGCAGTATGATGATGTATGATGCAGTATGATGATGTATGATGCAGTATGATGATGTATGATGCAGTATGATGTATGATGCAGTGTGATGATGTATGATGCAGTATGATGATGTATGATGCAGTATGATGATGTGTGATGCAGTATGATGTATGATGCAGTATGATGATGGATGATGCAGTATGATGATGTATGATGCAGTATGATGATGTATGATGCAGTATGATGATGTATGATGCAGTATGATGATGTATGATACAGTGACGGTAATGTGGCCGTAACACTCTCCAAAACATCGCAGGTATGGGAGTTATAAGGAAGGATGATGACAAATATATTAAAACGAGTGTATGGTAATGTTATATCATTTGATGACAACACTGTCATTGTAATTGTCTTCCCTTAGGAGTGTGGGTGTGTATATATGTCGTGCCGAATAGGTAAAAATTGCTCTTCTTGACGAGTAATTCAAGAAGCGAAAATTTGTGTATGCAATAATTTCGCCAAAATCATTCTGAACTTGACGAAAAAATATATATTTCATTGTGTTTGTTTATTATTAAATTATTGTAAACTTATCTAAAATATATTTAGTTGGATTAGCCTAAATTAAATTGCGCTTGTTATAATAAGGTTAGGTAAGTTTTCTAAAAAAAAATTGTACAAAATTATTATTTTTTACATTAACATAATTGAAAAAAAATCTTTAAACGTATAAGAGAAAATTTTAGAAAGGACTTAATTTTAAATGAGTTCTTGCTAATTGACCAGTTTTACCTATTCGGCACGACATATATATATATAAGTCGTACTTGTGTGTATATATTTTATAATCAGCAAAGACGAAAATTCTGAAATAATGAAAGGGGTTTGTTTAAATGTAAATCTCTTGGTACTGTATAATAGTCACAATGGTTTAAACAGACCCTTTTTGTTCTATAGTGATTCTTAATTTATTGTTTTGAATGTTTCAGTCACTTAATACGTATTTACTGTCTATTGTGTACTAGTCTGTGATACTTCGTACTTGGCACCCTCTTGGGGAGTCTATATATATATATATATATATATATATATATATATATATATATATATATATATATATATATATATATATATATATATATATATATATATATATATTCAGTAGCCACTTTATTAGGTACACGTGTACTCCTGCTCATTAATGCATATATCTAATCAGCCAATCACGTGACAGCACTTCGATGCCTAAAAGCAAGCAGACATGGTCATGGTCAAGAGGTGTCCGTGTTCTTCATACTGAACATCAGAATGGGGAAGAAATGTGATCTAAGTGACTTTCACCGTGGAATGATTGTTGGTGCCAGACAGACACAGTCGTTTGAGTATCTCAGAAACTGCTGATCGTTGATGTTCACGCTCAACTGTCACTAGAGTTTACAGAGAATGGTGCGGAAAACACAAAACATCCAGTGAGAGGCAGTTCTATGGGTTAAACGACTTGTTAATGAGATAAAATGGGTTAAATTCTTCAGGCTGACAGACGGCAGTATCTCACATAAATACCCATCACAACAATGGTATGCAGAAGTGCATCTCTGAACACACAACACGTCGAACCTTGAAATGGATGGGCACAGCAGCAGAAGACCATACCGGGTTTCACTTTTGTCAGCTAAGAACAGGAAACAAGCTACAGTGGGCACAGGCTCACCAAACAGGACAGTTGAAGATTGGAAAAACGTTACGTGGTTTGACGAATCGCGATTTCTGCTGCGATATGCAGATTGTACCTTCAGAATTTGGCCTAAAGAACATGAATCTATGTATCCATCCTGATTGTACAGCCGGCAAATCTGCAGCAACTGCGTGATGCTATCATGTCAACATGGACCATAATTTCTAGGAAATTTTTCCATCATCTTGTTGAATCCAAACAACCAAGAATTCAGTCTGTTGTGTGGGAAGAGAAGCGACCCCACCCAGGATAATGAAGTGGCCACTGAGTGTGTGTGTATATATATATATATATATATATATATATATATATATATATATATATATATATATATATATATATATATATTGTGTGTGTGTGTATGTATTTATATATTGTATATACAGTCATAATTTGTTAAATGTGCTCAGTAGTCAATCCACTTCGGGTATTGACTTTTTACCGATGCAGTATTAAAAGTCATTTTCATAACCGGATTTTCCGACGTTATTAGGTCAGGTTCTGAACCCTTTACAATAATTTGTCTTAGCAGCTTTACCCTGGACGGTACAGAGGCAGTTGAATACACCGCTCGTTGCCTTTTATATCACTATATCGCGTCAACCTTAACCTGTTTATAGATCTCAGTGGGGGGGGACGGGGGTAGCCTAGAGATTATTCTGACCATAACTTTGCTTAACTAACGCTCAAACTGGATATTTCGTATGACGCGATACGCAGAATATATTCAGATTAGGTATTAATGAAACTGGAACAAAAGGTGATTTAAAAAAAATCGGCAAGGCATTACCATTGCTATAAAGTATTTAAAAAAAATAATTGCACAACGAATATTTGATATCAACCCTTTCGGCGGTGTTTTGAATCCTATACATTGCTTCAAATTTGCAGGTTTTTTTTTCACTATTTGATTTACAGGTTAAGAAAGGCCAGTGGGCTATTACGTAATACATTTCGTTGATGCCTAAGTACTTAGTAACATTACTAAGGAATGTTAAACCTTTGATTACGAAGGTTAATCTTAGTAGATTTGCTTAACGACTCAGTAGATCCAAATTAACTTAGCAGCATTGTGACCCATGCGGATTAAGCGCTTATTACCAATAATAATAATAATAATAATGTCATGAAATTAGTTTAATATAATAAAAAATACAAATAACCATCACTTTCAAGTGGAAACTCGAGTCCAGACGACGTTTTTCGGTCCGTTCTGAGCTATTATTAATTCACAGCTGTCTTGATAATGGTCCAGGATGGAGCGAAACGTCGTCTACAGTTTCTTCTTGTAAATGTAAGAGACTTGTAAGTTGTTGGAGTTAATGTAATATGAGGTGCATACTTAAGGAAGCCTCCATATCATTTCTTTCACGATATTGCCAAATTATCTGCTTAAATATGTTGAGTTAACCAGATCTCGTTTATTTTATTTTAAATTACATTAAGAGAGAAATATTATATATGGAGCTAATTTAATAGGTTACTTATGCACGCCTATACCTATCCTGTGGGTGGTAGTACGTTATACATAGGCACATAATGGGTCCTGGTCTTGGGCCTGGAGTATATATGGTAGGATATATGGTAGGATTGCCATAAATGTTGGCTGAAGCAACTTTCATGTCCTCAGTTATCGAATTGGTATTGCATGAAATCACGAGAAATTCTTGTGAGTTTTTTTTTTAAATGTATCTTTTTTTGCCAAGTTTCATTCAACACCTTTTTTTTCAACGTTCGCTCATCACGAGTTTGCAGTCATTGGGTCATATCCACCCGTGTCTGTATTGCTAGTGTTCTTGTCATTACACAACATTTAAACTTTTTTGGTATTTGGAAACTGGTAATTTCTTGGTAATTGGTATGCAGCCATGAATTACAACCTTCCATGTGAACCATGACAACACAGACTTAGCAGATTCTATTTTACAACTGACTGGAACCATCCCAGTGCTTTCTAACCTTAGCTAATAGATATTTTACGGGATCACAGATTGGATCCATTCGTAAACATAATTCTACATTATACGATACAAAAAACCATTATTTACAAAGACTTGGACTGGGTATCATTTAGCCATATTAACTCGACTCGTCAACTTAATCTGAAATAAACGCAATATATTAAAGAATGGGCAGTAATGGGGTATACAGTTACAATACTATCAACATATTACTTTTCAGTCGTAGCCCAAAGGTAATATTGAAAAAAATGGCACTGTATATTTTTTTCTTACTAGCGGTGCCGAGAAAATCACATATAGGTGAAACAAGCAGAAATTTTACCAACTGCATGTATGAACACGAAAGAGATATCAAAATATGATAAAAGCCACGCTGTGTTTTGCCATGTGCAGATCATATAGATTTAAAAAATTCCAAACTAGTGTTTCGTTGAATCAAATTTTATTATAATAGTTCTTTACTTTTTTCTGAGGATTAATTTAAGTTGCCTGCAGTTGGTGGGCAGGACTGGCAGGCTCTACACAACACTTCCAAACATTCCTCTGTTCATTCCTTCAGAAGCCACGCCATATAGCGCAATGAAACTGCTCCAAGTGTTTGTTAAAAGTGACTTTCTTTCATGTACATTAATGTTATTGTAAATTTATCATAAATACATACATTGTTTAGACATTATCTATACTCTTCCTAGAAGACATTTCACTCACTTCTCCGAGGCGGCTAGAGGACTCTCCATATATATATATAATGTGTGTGCTAAAAGTTAATATGGCTTCAAGTTCAGTCTTCAATATTTGACATCTCACAGCCAGTACCAGGACTCGAACCTATTCCCATAACCTCTGCACTGCCAGAAGACTGGGGGTGACGGAGCGTCTCTAAACATTCCCCTAATTCATAATTTCAAACTGACTCAAACGCTTCTTAGATCTCTAAGTATGAATATTTACTTATATTCTGTATTAACGTACGTATAACACATGAGAATATACATAGTATGCGTGGACAACCAGTAAATAAGTATATGCAGTGAGGGAGAATTTATACACGTTAATAGATATAGATATTTAAGTGTTATTCCTAGTTGTGTGTTCTAGGAGTTCAAATTCATGAAGTAATTCTTGTATGCTCAATGTCACTTGTCCCTCAAATGGGTTGATATTGTCCTTATTTTTAAGATGTGGAATATAGCAATTGACAATAATGGTGCCTCGGGTCACGGAGACAGTCATGGCCTCATATTTGTTTTTCATTTAAGTACGACACGAATGAAATGCAGACATTAGTAAATCCATACTAATAATAATAACAAGAATACTCAAGTCATAATGAATGAATCTCAATAAATAAATAGAAGACTGGCCAAGGACACGGTATCGTGCCTGCTACATGTCAGGCCCACGGTTCGAATCCCCCGTCCATTTGTCTGTTAATTCAATTTATATGTTAATTGGAATTAGTGGAATAATGGATGTGAACAGACGCATGGTATTAGACCCCCTAATGTGTGGAATCTTTATTGACACAGGCTTTATATAAGGTTTCACCTAGGGGTTTCATTTTTACGAGGTTTATTTATACAAGGTTTCCCTCACTGGGGCTTCAGTTATGCAAAGTTTCACCCACTGGGGCTTCATTTATGCAAAGTTTCACACACTAAGGCTTCATTTATACGAGGTTTTACTCACAGGAACTTTATTTATACGAGGTTTTACCCAGAGGGACTTTATTGATAAAAGGCTTCTGAGACTGGGGGGGTCTTTATCAAGTACCTGATGAAGCCTCAAGTGGATGAAACCTTTCATAAGGTTCGCAGTACGTGAAACCTTCCATAAATAAAAAAAAATCTTTACTATAAGCATTTCTATTAATTAGATTTTCTGGTGCCAAGTATATTGTCTATTTTAATTAATAGTTCATTATTATTATACCATTATATATATATATATATATATATATATATATATATATATATATATATATATATATATATATATATATATATATATATATATATATAGTATATATTAATTATGACAAGTCTAGTCCGAGTAGCTACCACCATCAGTCATATTACTACGATTAAATTTGAACACAAGTGTTCAAGGTGTGTATCTCACTCATGTACAATTTTTCACTTCGCTATGTAACTCCTAAGTGCTTTAACTTAACACTTTATTGTACAATGATGATGTCATCATTCTGGCATCAGAGATCTCAGTGTCACAATCTTATACCTGTAACAATGTTGTTAGAATTACCGACAGTGTGTTTGGTAAAGGGGCGTACGTGCAACTAATGCGACATTTTATTGTGGCAACGTTTCGCTCTCCAGGAGCTATGACAAAGTTATTGGAGAGCAAAACGTTGCCACAATAAAATGTAACATTAGTTGCCCATGTGTCCTTTTACTTAATAACTTATTCCTACCTACCGCATTACTGTGTCCAGGCCTGTAGAGGTGTAGGCCTATCTTTTTTTTTTATCTATAGTGCATCTACAAGTGTATCTCATTAGCCTTTCTTGATGTGATAACATAATACAGACATTTCAGAGCTGCTATCGTGACACATTAATCTCCGTTATTATTTTGCATTTTTATTAAAAATATTACAAAGATTGTTTGACTATTTATTACAGTAAGTTTATCATTTTGTTATTCATACTGTAACAGTACAATTAACAATTTTCTTGTCAATCATTGTAAAACTGTTTACGGAAATTAATCACATTAAACGCTAACAGTTTTTTAACCTCATTGCAGCTAGATAAAAAAAATCATAATTATCTTAAGCTATTTATTTAAATATCGCCATTGGAACGTTAAGTTCCCTCGTAATTTTGTCTATATTCTAAATACCACCAATTTAGCTACGGTGTTTTTTGTATTTTATAGCTTTAATATCCCCACTATGCATTTTACTCATATCACTTCTAAGGTCATCTGGTGTTTAGAACCTATTGTATCTGTGATGTTACGCTCTAGTGAAGTGTTATTAGGCAAACTATATAGGCCTAACTATAAGTGTAGAAAGAAGGCAAATGACTGCCAACAACGTGGGAAAAATGAAGACTTATGCATACATTTAGGACACCTTGGACCATGGTCACTTTTAATGCAAACATGTTAGAAGAGGTCAGTGTCTAAGGATCGAAATGTCTTAAACATAAGTGTCCTTAATGAATACATTCGTGTTCATTTCATTCGCCTAACTATAAGTCAAGGTACTTTAAGCATAACAGTCAATAATACTCTTCAGCAAGATCTGTCTCTGAGTCCTGGTAAAGGGCTCTTGATCCAAGATGTTGAAGCTACCTTCCTCTTCCTATGATCCACCTTGATTACCTGGTGCTGTATGTCCCTTACGGGTTTATCTCTTCACCGCGAATATAATTGCAATCTGGTCAGATCTCTCTTGTATTTGTCAGTATACACCTTCATTAGCATTAATTACCTTGTGCGTGGGTCACTCCATAATGTAGGCCACTTAGATTAGAACCTCGTAGTCCACTAGTCTAATGCCTAGTATGTGACTCCAAATTATGGGCTCAAAAACTTTCTTTCCTAACTTTCTCCAGTATCTTAACAAGCATGTCACAGTAGTTAGTGTTTTTAATTTCACAATGTATTTTCCAAACACCTGTATTTATTTATTTATTTATACGTGGCATTAATGAATCTCGTGGTGTCAATTGGCTTTACTTTTAAGAAACTAACGAAATTTGTGACTGGTTGTATCTTAGTCTTACAGGATATAAATCATGTCTTGGAACACGTAACGCAACCTGTCTGTGATATCATTTTTAACATGTGTGTCTGAGAATACAGGTCACAGGTAAGACGTGTAGCGTAGAACACAGGTAACATGTGTAACGTAGAACACAGGTCACAGGTAACATGTGTAACATAGAACACAAGTCACAGGTAACATGTGTAACGTAGAACACAGGTCACAGGTAACATGTGTAACGTAGAACACAGGTCACAGGTAACATGTGTAACGTAGAACACAGGTCACAGGTAACATGTGTAACGAACACAGGTCACAGGTAACATGTGTAACGTAGAACTCAGGTTACAGGTAACTTGTGTAACGTAGAACACAGGTCACAGGTAACGTGTAACGTAGAACACAGGTAACATGTGTTACGTAGAACACACTTAACATGTGTTACGTAAAACACAGGTAACCTGTGTAACGTAGAACACAGGTCACAGGTAACATGTGTAACGTAGAACACAGGTCACAGGTTAGGTCCTTGCATTACTCCAGATTATTTATGAATTAATATATATATGTTCCACTTTCAAAAGAAGGTGTATAGTAATTCTGATGTTAAGCTCGTTGAAAACTGAAGCACTGTGAATTATTTCTTATTATGTTTGTTGATCACCAGATATGAGATGGGAGCTTGTGAAGATGCCTTACTCCTTACGTGAAGATACCGTAGTGATGTTATTATTGCGACGATAAAAACTGGTCAATGTAATTTTGTATATGAAGTGCTGAATTTGTTAATGATTGAGTCAGATTTATACTTCTTGCCTGTGTATATAATTATGTCAAATATACTATAGTATATGACCGAATTTTTTCCATTTTTTCCCCTCCAGCGACTCGACTTTCCCCCACTGCTGACGTAAACACATGAGGGGTAATAAGATGCTATCCCAGTCTCTCTTAAAGACATGAAACACACTGTAGTTACATAAGACTTTTGCCTTTACCATGACTGACGCAAATACGCCTGTCTCGAAAGCTATGCAAGAGAATTTTGACGAGAAAATTACAGTTTGGTTACTGTCATTACCTGTTGACCCAGACAGGTGATGAATGCACCAACGGGCCGCTGCTATGATGATGAGACTGACTCCTCAACTGTATTGTATTCGTCTATAAATACACGTTTTCTTAGGACAATGAGTTGTGTATCTGGGGTACGCCGTTGGAGAAATGTGTGACCTCAGATTACGCAAGGTAAAGGCTATACGCATCGCTGTAGTTACGGTGACAGTAGACGCTAATATAGCTGCTATTAATAAATGGCTGAAGATTTTAACCGTTTTCCAACGGTAGTATATATATTCATGTTTCCCAACGGTACTGTAACCTTGTATTATAACCTAATATTTTCCAACGGTAGTAAAACCTCGTGACCTTTAACCATAGTATAATATGATGCCCTAGAAACTTGGTAATGTCTTCTGCTCTCTACGGGTCACTTATTCTTTCAGTAGTGGTATAAGGAACCTGAGGTGTTTTATTTCTTTCATACCAGATCAAACACGATTTTATATTCTCCTTCACTGTGAAAATCAGTTCTAAGTCTGGAAGGATCCCTGATCAACCAGGCTGTTACTGTTGGCCACACGTAAACCGACGTACGAACCACAGCCTGGCTGATCAAGTACCTGACTTTAGGTGCCTGTCTATAGCCTTCTTGAAGGTAGCCAGGGGTCCATTGGTAATCCCCCTTATGTATGCTGGGTGGCAGTTGAATAGTCTTGGGCCCCTGACACTTATTGTGTTGTCTCTTATCGTGCTAGTGGCGCCCCTGCTTTTCATTGGGGGATGTTGCATCGCCTGCCTTGTCGTTTGCTTTCATAGGGACAGGGAGTGATTTTCGTGTGTGTATTTGGTACTAATCCTTCTAAGATTTTCGAAGTGTATATAATCATGTATTTCTCTCGCCTGCGTTCCAGGGAGTACAGGTCGAGGAACTTCAACCGTTCTCAGTAATTTAGGTGTTTTATCGCAGTTATGTGTGCCGTGAAGGTTCTCTGTACATTTTCTAGGTCAGCAATTTCACCTGCCTTGAAAGACGCTGTTAGTATGCAGCAATATTCCAGCCTTGATAGAACAAGCGACCCGAAGAGGGCTTGACATCCCTAGTTTTGAAGGTTCTCATTATCCATCCTGTTATTTATCTGGCAGATGCAATTGATGCAATGGTGTGGTCTTTGATAGTGAGATCCTCTGACATTATCACTCCCAGGTCCTTTACATTAGTTTTTCGCTCTATTGTGTGGTTGGAATTTGTTTTATACTCCGATATAGTTTTAATTTCCTTACGTTTTCCGTATCGAAGAAATTGAAATTTCTCATCATTGAACTTCATATTGTTTTCTGCGGCCCATTTAAAGATTTGGTTGATGTCCGTCTGGAGACTTGCAGTGTCATCAATGGAGGACACTGTCATGCAAATTCGGGTGTCATCTGCAAAGGAATGCACGGTGCTGTGGCTTACATCCCTGTCTATGTCAGATATGAGGATGAGGATCAGGATGGGGGCGAGTACTGTGCCTTGTGGAACAGAGCATTTCACAGTAGCCGCCTCAGACTTTACTCTGTTTACTACTTCTCTTTGTGTTCTATTTGTTAGGAAATTATAGATCCATCTAACAACTTTTCCTGTTATTCCTTTATCACGTATTTTGTGAGCTATTACACCATGGTCACACTTGTCAAAGTCTTTCGCAAAGTCTGTGTATACTACATCTACGTTTTGTTTGTCTTCTAGAGCATCCAGTACCTTGTCATAGTGGTCCAGTAATTGGGGCAGGGAGGAGCGACCTGCTCTAAACCCGTGTTGCCCTGGCTTGTGTAACTGATGGGTATCCAGATGAGTGGCGATCTTGCTTCTTAGAACCCTTTCAAAGATTTTTATGATATGGGATGCCAGCGCTGTCGGTCTGTAGTTATTTGCTATTGCTTAACTGCCCCCTTAACTGCCCCCTATTGTTTTTAGCAGCTGTGAAATGACCCTTGTGTCCATGCTCCCTCTCCATAGAATCTTAAAAGCAAATGATAGGGGCTTCTTGAAGTTCTTGATGAACACGGAGTTCCACGAGTCTGGGCCTGGGGCAGAGATAAGATAAGAGTTTCTTCGGATTTTTAACCCCGGAGGGTTAGCCACCCAGGATAACCCAAGAAAGTCAGTGCGTCATCGAGGACTGTCTTATTTCCATTGGGGTCCTCAATCTTGTCCCCCAGGATGCTACCCACACCAGTCGACTAACACCCAGGTACCTATTTGCTGCTAGGTGAACATGACAACAGGTGAAAGGAAACACCCCGCCGGGAATCGAACCCGGGCCCTCCGTGTGTGAAGCGAGAGCTTTAGCCACCAGGCCACAGGGTGTATGGTCACGTCATTTATCGCCTTTTCAAAGTCATGTGATGTTAGAATAATATCAGATAGGTTTGAATCTACCAAATTCTGTGTCACGCTCATAAATAATTCATTTAGGTCTTCGACTCTTAGTCTGGCTAGCGGCTATCTAAAAACTGAGTCATACTGGGACTTGAATATCTCACTCATTTTCTTGCTGTCATCTGTGTAGGACTCATCTCGTCTAAGTAGGGGCCCAGTACTGGATGTTGTTTTAGGTTTCTTTCAATTTCATTTATGGCGTTTAGTTCTTCCCGCGTTTCTTGTCTCCTGTAATATTCCTTTAGCTTAAGTTCAATGTTTACTATTTCTCTGACCAGTGCCTCCCTTCGTATTACAGATATATTGGCCTATTTTAGCCACTCTGTTATTCTTCGCCTTCGCCTGTATAGGGAGCACCTCTCTCTAGTTTACATCTTCTCTTCCTTTTCCTTAAAGGAATATATCTTGAGCATATCTCGAGTGCCACAGAGTTAATTTTTTCTAGACTTAGGTTTGGATCCGTGTTGCTTAGGATATCTTCCCTCCCAGCTTATTTCATTTAGGACCTGGCTGACTTGGTCCCACCGGCGATGAAAAATTATAGTGAAACCTGTCCAGGGCGATGAAATATGACAGTTAAACAAACCTGTCCAGGGCGATGAAATATGACAGTTAAACAAACCTGTCCAGGGCGATGAAATATGACAGTTAAACAAACCTGTCCATGGCGATGAAATATGACAGTGAAACCTGGTGAAGGCTCCCTCGTGACTGATCACATTTTGTTGGTCTGGGACCCGGCGCATACATTATAGTGCATTTACATCTATTTTTCCACCGTGTCGGTATTTTATGCCATTTATCTCCACCTATTACCACCATCATTAAGGCGGATTTATATAATGGTTTCTCACTACAATAACAGTTCCAGAAGGGTTTGTTCCTCTTCAAGGGGATTTCCTTGGTGTAGCCAAAGGGTTATTGATCCGGTAAGTTGGAACGCTTCTCCCCTTTCTCGGATCGGGTCAAAATACACCTCCTCCCTTCTTCCCCATCTCCTATTAGCCTGATCAATAGGGATATTTTTTTTTTTTTGTGAAATCCAGCTACGAGATAATTAAAAAGCATCAATGACGGCTCTGTTCTAACCTCAAGCATTCCATAATGGCTTTCATAGCAATGGAAATCTCAAAAGTCTCCTTCCAGCAGAGCTGCATATATGACTTGGTGCATTATTATTATTATTATTATTATTATTATCATGAGTCAGCGCTAAACCCGTAGGATTATACAGCGCCTGGGGGGGGATGGAAGGTATTCAGGCTGAATTCAGGGAGCTGGAGTACAGATCCGATTCCCTAGATCAAGATCCCCTCACCAGCGTCAAGGAACCTCCCTTGAGGGGATGACTTGGTGCAGTCCAGTTCCTGGACCCATTATATACCTCAGTAATCCTTTGACTACCGCCCACAGGATGGGTATTGGGAGCATAATTATAATGATGTTAAACTAACTGTACGAACGGTGCTTGTGAATATCTTGAAAGAAAAGACGCTAAAGAATAAAAAAATAAGCCGAAATTATCATTATTATTTTTATGATGATGTAGAGGTGAGACAACCCTTTATTAGCACGATGGTAGTTACTAGCTGAGCCTCTGCGTCAGAACACTGACCAGTTGACTGCTGACTGTTGTGAGGAGGATTTGTGTGTGTGTGTCTCTGTCTGTCCTCTATATCGGCGTTCGCAGCTTTCCAACACTGATGATTTTATTACTAATTAGGAAACCATTCGAAGTATCCTTGTAACAGGGAAAAAAAATTGATTGTTGGAATTCCTAGAAGCTGATCAGCAGGAAACATCAGTAGCCTACAGGATGCTGTTGCTCTCCGTCAAAGGTTAGTAATGTATAAGAGATACAATTTTTGTGTGTGAAGATTTTTAACCTCCTCAAAACTAACATAGCAAGCAAAGTTAGCATTTGTTAATCCGTCAAGGGAGGTTCCTTGACGCTGGTGAGGGGATCTTGATCTAGGGAATTTGATCTGTGCTCCACTTCCCTGAATTAAGCCTGATTGCCTGACCCCTGACTGTCTTTAAAGAAGGCGTTGGACAGGCACCTAAAGTCAGTACTTGATCAGCCGGGCTGTGGTTATAATGTCGGTTTGCGTGCGGCCAGTAGTAACAGCCTGGTTGATCAGACCCTGATCCACCACTAGGCCTGGTCTCAGACCGGGCCGCGGGGGCGTTGACCCCCCGAAACCCTCTCCAGGTATACTCCCCACAGGCGCTGTATAATCCCTACGGGTTTAACGCTTCATGATTATAATTATAATTGTTAAAATTTACACAAGATAAAATAGCGTAATTTATCTTTCCTATCTTAAGAATTTACATAAATTTATTTAACTGTTTCCTTAGGGACGATGTAGCCAGCGTAACATTAACTGAGTGTTTGCGAATGTCACCCGAACTGCCATGACAGTGTTCTCCATCGAAGACACTGCTAGGCTCTAGGCGGACGCCAACCAAATCTTCAAATGGGCCACTCAAAACAATATGAAATTCAATGAAGTGAAAATTCAACTACTCAGATATGGAAAACTTGAGGAAACTAAAACTGTATCAGGGTACACAACAAATTCTAACAATACAATAGAGCGAAAAAGAAATGTGAAGGACCTGGGAGGGATAATGTCAGAGGATCTCACCTTCAAAGACCACAACAATGTTTCTACCACATTGCTAGAAAAATGAGAGGATGGATAATGAGAAAATTCAAAACTAGGGATGCCAAGCCCATGATTCTCTTCAGCTCTCTTATTCTCTCCAGGCTGGATGGAAATAAATGGTATAAAATACCGACACAATGGAAATATAAACAAATAAGCAGTATAATGTGATCCTTTATTGACAACGTTTCGCCCACACAGTGGGTTTTATCAAGTCACAAACTTGATAAAGCCCACTGTGTGGGCGAAACGTTGTCAATAAAGGATCACATTATACTGCTTATGTGTTTATATCTTATTCATGAAATAAGATGCCAGTTGTATTAAGCAAATTTCCTAAATGTACAATGGGGCCTAGTGCCTAGGCCTTTTGTGTATCCATATGCTCTTGCGCTACCGTCCACAGGATGGATATGGAGTGCACAATAAACTAGCCACTTCGGTGGCAAAATCTAAAATCTAATCTTTCTATCCAGGCTGGAATACTGCTGTACACTAACTGCTCCCTTCAAGGCAGGTGAAAATTGCTGACCTGGAGAGTGTACAAAGAACTTTCACGGCACACATAAGTACGATAAAGCACCTAAATTACTGGGAATGGTTGAAACCCCTTGATTTGTATTCCCTGGAACGCAGGCGAGAGAGATACATGGTAATATACACTTGGAAAATCCTAGAGGGATTAGTACCAAACTTGCACACGAAAATCACTCCCTATGAAAGCAAAAGACGGCAGGAGATGCAACATACCCCCAATGAAAAGCAGGGGCGCCATGAGTACACTGAGAGACAACACAGTAAATGTCAGGGGGCCCAAGATTGTTCAAATGCCTCCCAGCATACATAAGGGGGATTACCAATAGACCCCTGGCTGTCTTCAAGAAGGCACTGGACAGGCACCTAAAGTCAGTACCTGACCAGCCAGGCTGTAGTTCGTATGTCAGTTTGCGTGCGGCCAGCAGTAACAGCCTGGTTGATCAGACCCTGATCCACCACGAGGCCTGATCTCAGACCGGGCCGTGGGGGCGTTGACCCCCGAAACCCCCTCCAGGTAACACATAGTGAGGACTACGAGGTGTCAGGCAGGAACTGTAAGTTGAGGGAATCGTCAGTCCTGCGTAATTGGTTGATGGATTGTGAAGTAGGTAACAATAAAATCAAGTGCTAACCCTGAGAGGATCCTACAGCGCTGCAGGAAGGTATGTGGGAAAGCAATAATGTTCGAGGGTGGAGGCTAATTTGAGTAGGGAAGAGTGCAAGAAGAAAAGCAGAATCACAGTTGATGCAATAAGTATTTTCTGTTAAAAAGTCAGTCTGCATCAGACTTTCAGCAAGGTCAGTGAGAGCTAGTATGTTAAGAGATGACATGAAATCTAGGAACTTCTGCGGGGTTTCTATACATGAATGTTTAAATGTTTTTGATTGTCCTTGAATCTTTCCGGCACACTTGCCATCCTTGTGCTAGAGCCGGGGAGGGGGGGACCTTTTCTTTGCCAAGAGCCATTTGAAAATTTATAACATCATTCGCGGGCCATACGAAATTATCAACTTAAAAATTAGCCTGCTATATTTTGTCAAACATTTAATTAACTCGCGCCTAATCTGATGGTTGGAACTGCTTCTTTGGCGAGGCGTGTGATGTTAGCTTTTATTGATGGTGTTGCTACTAGCAACTGCTCTTCCAGGTTTGCGTCGGTCAGTCTGGAGCGCAGTCGACTCAAACTCTTTGCGATGGTAAATTTTGAAAAGAATTGCTCGCAGCAGTAAGTTGTTCCGAACACAGATGCATATTTCAATGCATGTCTCCTCAAAGTGGGAAATTCATCATTGCTTGTGTAACGTTTATAGAACTCAAGCAGTGGGAGGTTGTTGCACCTAGCTTTCAGCTCATCGGTTTGCAGCTGAATGATTTCGTGTTGTAGGTTATCAGGCACATTAGCTGGTTCCACATTGAACGGTGTAACAAAGATGTTAAACTCCATTTGTTTACTTTTTTACGTCCCTGAATCTTTCAGTAAATGCCTCAGTTAGTTTCGCACATTCACCAGAATATTCAAGTGTCGTAGAAGGCTTTTGTCCTTCCAGAGTTGCACTTTCCACAGCCTTAATTTAGCTTCAAATGATTTCACGTTTGAAAGCAGGAAGCTGAGAAGCTGGTGGGGCCCAGCAGCTTGACGTTCACCTCTGAGAGGTACTTGGTAATATCCACCATGAATGCTACATCCCACAGGTTTTCCCTTCATCTCCATGAACTACTTGACTTCATCCCCAAAATTATTCGCACGTAAAAAAATATCAGTATATTCTTCCAAAGAGCTTCAATTTTTGTAAAATTTACAGAATAAAATAATATAATATCTTTATTTACTACAAGTTTCATTCACCATCTTTCCAGAAGTCTGCTATTATCATAATCAGATTACCCTCCAGCTGCAACATCACCCTTCCCACCTGCTCAGTCTGGCTAACAGGTTTTTTCCTGGGTCTCTTTATAAGTCATCTTCCTATTTATACACCCTCTTCATCCCCCTATGTCTCTCCATCCTCTACATGCCAAAACACATCAACAACCCCTCAGCCCTCCGATTATTATTATTATTATTATAAACTTTGTTTCTATATAGCATTACCAAATAAAGAAATCCATTCTCATGTACTTATACTCCTTGTAACTCGTCTAATGACCATATAAACTGTTATTGCAAGAAATAATTGATTTGATTTGTTTGATCTGATTTAATAAATTGCATTACTACAAATAATAAATTATGTTATATTATAAAACTGTAATGCTTTAAAATTTTAAGACTATTATGTTTCAAAATTGTTATGTTCAAATTATGTTCAAATTTCATTGCTTAAATACTCAATTATACTTATAAATTGTTTACTATAATTTTTACCATTTAGTTGTAAGATAATTTTAAGTTTGCCCATAATGCTCTGCATATAAGGAGTTTTGGGCATGTACACCCCATTCCTACAACTCCTTGTACATCTTTGTATCATGTCACAATAAACTATTATTATTAAAAGGAAGCGCTAAACCTACTATGGTCATACAGCGCTGCAGGGTAGGAATTGATGCAGGATCTAAGGATAAGTAAGGGTAGAGAGGACAATAAAGGTAAAGTTAGGAAGGGCTGTGAGGAGTGCTAAAGGAAGGATTATCAAAGTTTGTGTAATAAATCAGTTGCTGTCAAAAAGTCGAAGAGAGTCTGTAAGGGTGTTAGAGCAGTGACGACGTCAGAGGAAAATTCTGTGTGCTTGCTGATACAGGACTGTCCAATAGAATATGGGAAATTGAAACAGGAACTAGACAATTATCACAAAGTGGAACAGGACGCCTCTCCATGAGATGCCCATGAGTTAGACGAGTGTGTTGTTTCCCATCCTCGGTATCGATGACAAGAAGGCCAGAAACCCAAACTTGGTTTGATAGAATGTAATTTATGAGTCATACCAGACCAACGTTGTTGCCAACGGTTGCGAAGGTGAGTAGAGATTACAGAAAAATAATCAGATAATGGAATACTCCTATCTGAAACTGGTAGGTCATGTACTGCAGATCGCGCAGCAGTGTGTCAAGATATCTTATTAGTGAAGGTAGGATACCACTTATACTAAGCAAATTTCCTAAATTTGTTTGTAACAGATAAGTGAACTGTAGATATAAATCCAAATTATTTTCCATGAACGTGCCTATCTGTGCTCATGATAATGCGAGCACAGATGGGCATGTTTGTGGAGCAACTTGCAATGTGAACAGACTGACTGATATTGTAGTGGCCTGACTTAGGCTTGGCTACAGGTACTTCTGACAGTTTGGGAGACACAGATGATGATCAAACTAAATACAAATTATGTGATCAGGCATATGGTCACTGGCTTGAACACTGTGCTTAATTGTCCACTTATTGAGGAATTTAGAGATAGACAATATAATAACCTATGTGACATGTCAAGATATCTTATTCATGAAATAAGATACCAATTGTACTAAGCAAATTTCCTAAATTTGCTTGTAATAGATAATTGAAATGTAGATATAAACCCAAATGTACAATTGTTAACCCCTTTGGGGCCTAGTCACTAGGCCTTTTGTGTATCCATATGCTCTTGCGCTACCGTCCACAGGATGGATATGGGGTGCACAATAAACTAGCCACTTCGGTGGCAAAATCTAATCTAATCTAAATCTGTAGTATTCCCCTTAGCTCTGGAACTAACCTTGTCGCAAACCTTTGCACTTTCTCTAATTTCTTGACGTGCTTGACCAGGTATGTTTGTGTGTATCTGTGTGTGACCCAACAGTTAATCTTTGCACCAATAACTCATTACAGTTGTGACCGGGAGTAGACTAGTGAATTGCTCATTACTTGAGCAATTCATGATTGTAACTATGTATAAAAGTAAGTAAATTTACTTACATGATTCATTACCTTTGTACCTTGTTCAGCTATCAAAACCTTGGGGCCCAGTCTCTGGACCCATTACGTACCTCTGTAATCTGTAAATACCTTTGTAACTTTGTAACGTTGACCCCCGGAACTCTCCAGATTGTGACCAGATCTACCCGAGTTCATTATCTTTGTAACTTGCTCAGCTATCAAAACTTTGGGGCCCAGTCCCTGGACCCATTATGTACCTCTGTAATCTTTTGACTACCGCCCACAGGATGGGTATGGGGTGCATAGTAAAGATATTAACCTAAACGCAGCAGTGTCTGCCTGCTCATTGCCCTGAACATCAACATGACCAGGGACCCAACAGAAAACGATTTCTTTATTTTTGCTAGTAATAGTTGTATACGAAGAACCAAGGGATGAGGAGAATCAAATTTTTTAATAGCTTGCAAAACACTAAAGGAGTCAGAGACGATTACAAACATTGATGTAAGCATAGATGCAATACGGATAATTGCAATGAGAATGGCATACAATTCAGCTGTAAAAATGCTAACAGAGTCTAATAAATGACCTCGCACCACACTGTCAGGAAACTACTGCAAGTCCAACACCATCAGAAGATTTAGAACCATCATTGTACACTGCAATGACATGAGAATGAGATCAGAAGTGATTAAGAAAAAGAGAGCGAGAAGCAACTGTAGGGATTTGGGCTTTCGCGTACGGCAGTGGGGAAGAACAGAAACTAACTGTCGGAACTTCCCAAGGGAAAAGTGAAAAGTTAGAAGCTAGATGAACATATAAAGGGGGCAACTGAAGAGAAGACTAGCGATTGAAGACGAAAAGGGATGAAGTAAACAGGGGCGGCGAACAAATAATGGACGTCTGTTACTATCCTGTATGTAGAAGGATCGTGAAGGTCATGAGATTGGACAAAATAGCGGAGGCAATGAGCATCGCGATGGTCGTTCAAGGATGGGACATTTGCTTGTACATAGAGGCTCTCGACAGGTGAGGAGCGAAAAGCATCAAGACATAAACGTAATCCCTGATGATGGATGGGATCGAGTTTAGAAAGAGTTGCAGGAGAGACCGCAGAATATACCTGGTCACCATAATCAAACTTCGGTAAAATTAGGACTGAATGCAGTCGAAGGAGAGTTCCATGATCCGCCCCCCCTCCCCGGCTATGGCAAGTTGCTTTCATGAAAGTAATGTGAGGTTTCCAAGACAACCGGCGATCAAACAGTAGGCTGAGAAATCTGACCGTATCACATCCAGGGATTCATGCGCCATATAAGTACAATGGAGTATCAGGGACGATTGAACGTCTGGTGAAAATAATTTTTTAGCACTAGAAAATTTAAACCCATGAGTAGTGGCCCAATGGGAAACACTGTTGACAGCATTCTGGAGTGAGGCTGCTACTAGGCGACAGTCAGCGCCTGCACAAGCTATAGCAAAATCAACATAAAAGTGATGACCAAATATTAGATGGGAGAACAGATGCCAGATCATTTATAGCAAGGAGAAAAAGTGTGGTGCTAAGAACACATCCCTGAGGAACACCCTCAGCTTGGACAAAATCTGGAGAAAGGAAATTATTAACTCGAACACAGAAATGAGATATAGCTAATGTATTAACACTGGAACTGGAGTCCTACAGCAAATGGTTAGTAGGCAACAAACTATCGTTACACCTCGGGAAAAGTTAGTTTGATATCTTTATTATGCACCCCATACCCATCCTGTGGGCGGTAGTCAAAAGATTACAGAGGTACATAATGGGTCCAGGGACTGGACCTCAAAGTTTGATAGCTGAGCAAGTTACAAAGGTAATGAACTCAGATGGTCACAATCATGACAAGTTACAAAGGTATTTGCAGATTACAGAGGTATATATAGGGTCCAGAGACTGGGCCCCAAAGTTTTGATAGCTGAACAAGGTACAATGGTAATTAATTCTCGGGAAAACAGAAGCCATACATACACTTTGGCACGAAATATAAACTGAGAAGGGTAAATAATTTTAATGTCTGGTGTAATGGGGAATCCATCACTTCAGTTTCCTCAGTAAAAATATCTGGGAATCCCCTTTGACCCATGCATGTCAGGAGAATTGATAGGGAACAGTGTAGTAAAGAAAGCGAATGCCAGACTGAAATCCCTCTACAGACAAGCACAGTGTCTACCTACTGAGGCTCGCAGGGCCCTATGTCTAGCCCTTATACAATGTCATATGTACTACGCTTGCTTTTCATGGTACTCTGCCTTGACAAAAAACTGGAAGATAAACTGCGAATCACTCAGAACAAAATGGTAAGATTCATCCTGGACCTGGGTCCAAGAGAACATATAGGCCAGGATGAATTACAACAATTGGATATGCTGAATATTGAAGACAGAGTAAAACAACTTAAGTTGAATCAAGATTATAAAATTGCTCACAAACAGTGTCCAGAATATCTTGCTGGCAATTTTGTCAAGGCTGGGAACTAAAGCAGTCATAGTACTAGGGGGAGAGAGCACAACTTTGTAGTACCCACAGTCAGTGGCCAGGCTTCAAACACCTTTTATTGTACAACAATAAAGGAATGGAACAGGCTGCCTGCACATGTCAAAGCCAGTCATGGCATGAGCCAGTTCAAGAAGAGAGCCAAAAGGTACCTAATGAATGTAGCGACAGAAAGGGAGGAGAATGATTTTTTATTTGTTTTAGCTAACATACATGTAAATAACTCTACTTTATTCCTAGTATATATCCTTTATAGTATAATAATATATATCTCCTACAGTGTATAATAGTATTAAGGTATTAAAAAGACCCCAATGGAAATAAGTCACTGTGACTTTTTTGGGTTATCCTAGGTTCTCTACACACATGCTGCTATGTATGATAATCTATGTAACTGTATTTGTGTATACCTGAATAAACTTACTTAATGTCTCTCAGATAAGAAGTTTGCAAGAAAAAAATGGCAGATTGCCTCAGAGGCCTAAGGGGTGAGCTTGGGCCAAGATGTTATACCTCCAAGTAATGTTATATGCCTTTTCAAGATCAAAAAAGACTGCTATGACGGAGTAGTTACTAGCAAAGGCATTACAGACATAGGTATCGAAACGGAGTAAGAGGTCAATAGTAGAGCAGCCTTTACGAAAGCCATATTGACGGGGAAGAGACTATTGTCTAAATACCACATCAACTTCTATTTACCAGACGTTCCATCACCTTGCAAACTACACTGGTAAGAGCAATGGGACGATAGTGAGAGGTATAATGTCCTGAAGTATAGTGATACCTCTCATATGAAAATAATTTTTAACTAGAATAAACTCAATAAATTTCTCTAATATTAAGTACATAGTTTTTAAGGACTAGAATAAGCTGCCCCTAATGCCATGGCATGTCAGTGGCTCTCCTTGCACTCAATTTACATTGTAATTTCCCATACCCATGTAACCTGCAATATCCGAACTATATGGGCCGAGACCGGTTCGGAAACACAGAGTTTCCAGATGCTTGAGGGGGAAAAAATGCAGCCATTTTAAGTTGGGTGCCACAAACCATCATACCACTACCACGTTGTTGTAGGTACCACTTTCATCACACACTGATCCAGTTCCAAGCTCTGTGGCTTCCCCATCACTTTTCTTTCTGCACTTTTACGAGTTTTTGAGGAGGCAGAATAATAATTTTAGAATTTTTGCCCTTTCCCAGGGCCTGTTCGGATATTGGCGAGGTTCGGATAATGGCAGGCTGGATATGCGAGGTATCACTGTACCTGGTTTACGAAAAGATAGAACTATAACAGATTTCCACAGCTGGGGAAGAACTCCTTGCAACCAAATAAGATTGAAAAGACGTAAGAGGACTGTAAGGGCTGACGGATGTACTCACCTAGTTGTGGTTGCAGGGGTCGAGTCACAGCTCCTGGCTCCTGTATGCTGAAGCATACAAATACGAATGCCATCAGCTGCCTATGATCGGAAAGTGTGGACTCTAGTTCTAGAAGTGTAAAAGGCACAGAAGACAAAGTCTAAGGGCAGTAACTCTGGCAGGCTTGGATGAAAGAAACGAGGGACATAGATGGAGTCCTTTAGATATGAAAAAGATGATTTCTGATTTCTGTGGCTACTTCAAGAGGGTTTGCAACACTGACACCAACAACCTGGAGAGAATGGGAGCAGGGTCAGGAGAGAACTTGCCACTCAGGTTCTGCACTTTTTTTTCAAACTGCACTCTTAGAGGAAGCAGAAGTAATGGTAGAAACATAATCTTGCCAGGAAGTGCATTTAGCTTTACGGATGACACGTCGGGCGACTGTTCTTGCCCATTTAAAATTGAGACACACTCTGGTCCTAATGTAACGAATGAGGCTTGGTCACAGACCAGGCCACAGGGGCATTGACCCCCGAAACCCTCTCCAGGTATATCAGCCCCATGCAACACGTTTGAAACGTACTGCACGAACACAAGCAGGAGAAAACCAAGGCACACATTTCTGAGAATGCTTGCCAGAGGTTTGGGGTATAGAATGTGAAGCTGCAGTTAAAACTGAGGTTATAATAAGTGTAACAGCTCATCAGTTGAGAACGAAGAAGGGTCCTCACTAAAAGCAGTTTGGCGCGAGAACAGATCCCAATTCGTTCGTTCAAACTGCCAACGTGGGCTTCGAGGAGGGTGAGAATATAAATAGGAAGTAAGGAGGATAGGAAAATGATTGCTGTAATGTAAATCTGGGAGCACAGACCAGGTAAAGTCAAGTGCAGTTGACGCAGAGCAAACAGAGGTAAATGCAAGAGAAAGATTGAGTGCGAGGGCCAAAATGGGTAGGAGTACCAGTATTTTAAACATGGAGGGAAGAGAAGTGAGAAGAGTAACTGATTGCCATGGAAGTCACAGTTAGACCCCCCCCCCCAGGAAATGAGCATTAAAATCACCTAATAACAGAATAGATGGCAGTAAGGAAGAAACAAACTCAATATCTGGGATAATGCTCGAGAAGGGAAGAGATACACAGGCTGCTGTGTAATGCAGCGAAGTATGAATGAAGATCTGATGGTATGGTATACCGGTGCGCACAAGGAGTGCACTTTCATTAAAAGTTCTATCGGGATAAGGATCAGATGAATGTAATAAAACATAGCCCGAGACGGGATGGATAATAGCAGAGCATAATTTAGGTTCTTGTAAACACACAAACAGGAGAAAACTGGGAGAGCAACACCTGAAGATCACCACAATTACCCGAGGCCTCGGATTCTCCACTGTAAATATGCCATGGTTTGCGAGAAAAGTATACCGGGAATATGAAGTGGAAGGTGTCTACGAACTAGTAGGGGTATGAAAGTCTACATGGGGAGGTAGTGGAAAATGAGTAAGCAGCAAAGGACTGGAACTTTGCGAAGAAGAGTTGTGCAGATGGTTTAAACGAGTGAGGAGAGATAGGAGGTAAATCAGTGTCCATCAATAGTTGTCTCAGTATATTCAGAGATAGCTTCAAGTGTTTCAGAGGACAAAGAAGTTGCATGTAGTACGACATCAAAGGTAGAAGGAGAAAGGTGAGTAAAGATCGGAGAGGTGATAGAAGTTACCAAAAGAAGGGGGGGGTGAAAAGGTAGTTAACTTGGGAAGAAACTTTGGAGGAGAGAGGAAGAAACTTGAGAGTTGACTGAAGAGGAGGGGACTACAAGGGGAAAGATAAACCTATACACTCGTAACAGAACTAGTAAGAGGTAAAGAACTAGGTGCAGAGACAGGAAAGGAAAAATATTTGGAAAGACTGTGTGAAGAAGGGGTAAAAGGTTTGAACTTTGTGAATGGTTTAGACTTCAGAGAAGTAGAGGCGCGAGGGGAAAGGTGTAGTTGTGCGAGGTCTTGTAGACATAGAAACATGCAAGCAAGAAGATGAAGAATCAAGGACAGACAGTTTAGGCGTCGAGGCAGGGACCTCTGAGGCGAGGACTGCAAAAGTTACATAGAGGTGACTAAGGAAGTTGTGACACTAGAGATGGTGGAAGTAGGTACTACCAAGGTTGGAGGTCTCTTAGCAACTCTAGAATAAGAGTCGTGGAAGTCTCCCCTGGAGGCGAAGATGAGAGACTGCTTTGGCATATTTGAAACTTTCTTCCTCTTTGAGACAACAAATTTCCTGTTCTCTTAGGTAAACTTGGCAACGGCGAAAAAAAGCAGGGTGAGCCTCATTACAATTAAGGCAAGAGGGATTCAGGTTGCAGGATGTATTTGTATGGTAGTCAGCACCAGACTGGGCACTGTCATGGACCAACAATATTTTGCTGGGTGGCCAAAGCACCAGCAATTTCTGTACTGTTGTGGTGTAGGGATCCGTTCTCGGACTTGGAGATGGTGTCCTGCAAGATAAACTGAAGATGGAAGCTCATGAGTCAAGCTACATTGCAGGGGTAGCATCTCTGCCCACAGGCAGGTAGTATATATGTGTCTTTGAAAATTGGGAGGTATTGGAGCTCAAGCTGTTCTAGAATGTCATCACGTCTGGAAATTACATTGAACAATGGTATGAGGTAGAATGACGGTACCACTACAAGAATTGAGAGAATGGTGTTTTTGAATTGTTACAGGGATAGCATCGACTGTGGCAAGAAAAGATCTTAGGCTTGACTAGCATTTTGTACCGTGACGATGCGTGCATTGCTCTTCGAGAGCATGAAACGACATATTTTGACCAACATGGTGTAGGAGCGCCTTGCTGCTCCTATGATCTGATAGTCAGTAGATGTCCGTTGTAGAGTAAAAAAAACTTAGTCCATTGTGTACTTTGAAACGTAGTGTGTAAGGGAAGTGAATGTCGTGCCAGTCTTTTCTGGGCAGAGTGAGAAGTAATCGTAGTGTCATCAGTTAATGGTCTTGGTCGTTTAGGTGTGGGACCGGAGTTGGTCTGACTTGAGTTGGGCGAGCGATACGAGAATCGTCGCACCACAGAGGGAGAAGCCGGAAGCATGGTCAAAGAAGTGTGGAGGTCAGGTGTATCAAAGGAGTCGGGTGAAACCTCAGTACCTAGAGCTGGTGATGAAACTGCACCAACAGAAGGTACAGGGGCATTAGAAAGGTCCGAAGAATGGCCAAATAATGAGATAAGGGACGAAGTAAACAGGAGCGGCGAACAAATAATGGACGTCTGTTACTATCCTGTAAATAGAAGAATCGTAAAGGTCATGAGAGCAGACAAAATAGCAGAGGCAATGAGCATCACGACGATCGTTCAAGGATGGGATATTTGCTTCTGCATAGAGGCTCTTGACAGTTGAGGAGCAAAAAGCACCTAGACATAAACATAATCCCTGATGATGGATCGGACAGAGTTTAGAAAGAGTTGTAGGAGAGACCGCAGAATATATCTGGTCACCATAATCTAGCTTCGATAAAATTAGGGCTGAATGCGGTTCAGTTCCAGGCTACCGCTGGGAAGCAGAACGCCATTTTTTCCACTTATAAAATAAGTTTACACTAACATATTAAGTTACCAACAGAACTAGGCATTAAAAACAATAAAAAGTAAAATACCCACACATTACACTCATTACTTACCTTTAAATATTTGTAGTCTTAATGTAGGGTGAGAGGTGAGTAGTATTTATTTATAGGAAGTCAGGTGTGGGAGGTATGGTAGCCAGCCAGGCCAGGGCACCTCGCCCACACGTAATATGCAACAACATTTAGAGCGCAATAAAGCGATAAAATACTTACCTTAAAATATTTGTAGTCTTAATGTAGGGCGAGAGGTGAGTAAACAAGGTAAAATGAATAACTATGTATAATTGTACCATGTCTAAATAAACTATTATTATTATTATAAATGAGATAGGAGATGCGGAGGATGTAAACAAACAGATGAATGCGTCTGGTTATGATTGATACACATTAATCTACACCTAACATCTCATATTTGTTAATTTATTCTATTGTGGGGTGTATTTATCATGTTTATATGTTACATAGCATGTTTTTTATATAATTTTGAAAAAAATTGAGGGATTAATGAAAATGTTTATATTAACATAATACTATATGACATTTAATGCACCTTAGTGATTATTATTGCGTATTATCATGTGCATCCTCAAGACTAATAAGACGCTCTTAGTGATTTTAATGTGTACCTGCACACCAGCACAGTGTGCAAGTTTATTTAGATACAGGTACACATAAGTATAATTATCGGAGTATGTATATATAAAACATGAAATAACTTTAAAATACTTAATAAATGCAAATCAGAAATATTGGTACAGTTATTTCTCTTCCCGTCAGAGAAAATTAATTTGTGCAATGATCCATTATTAAAAAATTAAGTAACATTGTAATAGTCAAGACATTTCTGAGTAGCATTAATGTCTTTTTTTCCAATGTTCCTTCAGTGGTGGTAGTGCTGCTAGCTGATTTTAGCAGGGCTACAGTGGTAAATGCAGACATGCTGCCAAACTCCTTCAGTCTAGCAAAACTGACTCTACAAAGGTCAGCAACACCAACCACTTTGGAAGACAACATTTTCCAGAGGTGAGAATAAACTCCAGCATTTTCCAGTACATAAAGCATATTATTGTAATCTGGACCTGACTATTTTATATTAGACTACTCATGTTGAGAAATCTTTAGCAGAGAGAGAGCGCCATTTGTATAGGTACAGTAGGTTTTATTTATTTATTTATTTATTAGATTCTAACTAACTTTCATATTATAGAATAATATCAGATACAATAGAGAATCAGTACTTTTCCAGTATCTACAAATCTATTGCTATTTGAATTACTCTTAAAATGTTAATTGACACTTTCCCTGAAATTGTTGTGGTTTTAAAAGCTCAAAAAGTTCAAATGGCCAAAATGTTGATAATACAGTGGACCCCCGAGTAACGAACACCCCGGAAATCGTACAATTATGTAAGTATAATATTGTAAGTGCTTGTGGAAGTGTATTTTTGGGGGTCTGAAATAGACTAACCTACGTGACATTATTCCTTAAGGGAGTAAATTCGTTCGGTAATGGCACTTGAGCAGGCTTCTGGAATGAAGTTTTTACGTTACTCGGTGGTCCACTGTACTCCTTAGATATTATTTCTCATACTTTTAATAGTGAAAATTTGAAAAAAAATTATAAATTTTAGATCAGTATACAGTAGGTCACCCTACCTTGGTGGGTGACAGCCAGTGTGTTTAAAAAATATTAAAATTGCAATTTAACAAACATTTTTATTTACAGTAGTCCCCCCCTCCCCCCATATCCATGGGGGATACATTCCAAGACCTACCGTGGATACCTGAAACCGTGGATAGTAGCGAACCCTATATATGTCATTTTTCCTTTAAATACACACCTATGATAGTTTAATTGATAAATTATGCAAAGTCTAGAACTAACACTTTTTGACTTATGGGAAGCATTTTACAGCTTCTCTTAGGTTTTGAAGAACTGCCAGCTTCTCTGCTTTTGCACTTTGGGGCTATTATTAAGCAAAACTAAGGGTTATTGTTGGGTCAAAGTAAACAGTGGATAACTGAAACCATGGATATCGAATCCATGGATATGGGGTACCCTACTGTACTTGGATTAGGGATCCTATAGCACCTGGGGAATGGAAGGCATTCAGGTTAGATCTGAGGAAGGGTTGGATAAGTCAAGAGCCCCTTGTCTGCTTCACCCCTTGAGGGTAGTAATGGTACACTATTGCAAAAAATAATATAGGAATAAAATTTTTTAAAAGTAATCTCTTGACTTTTTAACAGAAACTAACTTATTGCACCAACTTTGATTCAGATTTTACTCTTGCACTCTCCCCTACCTTTGCACATTCCTCCCTCTCTCCGCACATCCCTCACTGCAGCGCTGTACAGTGGAACCCAGATTTTCACACGCCCCCGTTATTGAATGATTCAGTTTTAGAACCGTTTTTTGTGCGAAATTTTGCTCCGGATATCGGACCTTGATTTAGAAATCATGCATATCAGACGCGTCCGCCTGGCCGCTCATACGTTAGTGACTCATTCTTGGGGACATTAAATGTCTTGTTTTACGTTAATATAGACATTTTCATTAATCCATCTATGATATTTTCTTCAAAATTATACAAGAAACGTGTTACATTGCATAGTATACACATGCAATGTTTATATGCCATAGAGGGGTGGTAGTCGGTGGAGGGAAAACATTACATTTTCTCTCTTTCTCTGGTCGAGCATTAGAGAAAACTGTATGAATCTGCGTCTGGCTTTTGTTTACAATTCTTGGCATGAATTATTCATTACTTCTCCCTTTGTTTATGATGGCATCTAAAGGTAGTTGTTAGAAAAGATTAAACTCGGTGAACAAGGTATGTATGTCAATGGTAATAATATGTCTCTGGGCCGCATTAAATATCGTGTAGCTATGTAGGTAGGTGTATGTATGTAGCCCAGGCTACCTACTGGATACCTACATCTACCGGCTACTTAGTAAGCTTATTCAGGTATACACAACTACAGTTTCACAGATTATCATACATAGCAGCATATGTGTAGAGAACCTAGGATAACCCAAAAAAGTCAGTGACTTCCTACAAAAAAGTAGTACTCACCTCTCGCCATACATTAAATACTACAAATATTTTAACGTAAGTAATGAATGTGGAAGAGTTGGTGGATGACCACAGGGAAGAGCTGCAACACTATAGTTAATCTTTAAAAAAATTATTTTTTAATACTTTTGGGTGATTGTAACGGATTAATTGTATTTACATTATTTCTTATGGGAAATATTGATTCAGTTTCCACACGTTTCGGTTTTAGAACTACTTTCTGGAACGGATTAAGTTCGAAAACCAGGGTTCCACTGTATGACTTTTGGTTTTAGCACTTTATTATTGTTACTTATAATGGCAAGGGGGAGAAAACAATGTACACTGATGCTTAATAGCAAACACTAGTTAACTTTCCTTAAGGGCTGCACCCAAAATTAGTGTGATTTTGATAAAAAAAAAAAAACTTTTCTTACAGGGTGGATGTGATAGCCTTAGAACAGCTGCTAATTTTTGCAGGCATGATAAGACCTTACTCTTGCTGGTGCACTAATGCAAATATAACTTGCCCAGTCCGCATTCCAGTAGTTCCACTCCACAAGGTCAGTGGGAATTAATGTTTCTAATCTCTTGTTAAGCAAGTCATTGGTTATAACATGTAAATTAGTTAATGGTAACTGTTCCAACAAAATTTAAGCAATCTACAAGTCTTGCCTAGCCTGATCTTTGCAAAGTTTATGTATGCAGTATTAGTCATTTTTATCCAATATTTATTTACCAAAACTTTTTTTTATGTAGAGTACAGTTACAGAATCCAAAGAAATGCCTAATATGGAAATTAAAGGTAACTTTATTCAAGCTACTTCGAGATGTGTGGTATATTCATTTAATGCCTAAATTTAGTAGTAATTGTCATTTTAATAGATTTTGTAGACCATAATTAATAGAGTATGGAATGTGCTCTTTAAATGTAACATGAGAGTAGAGCATCAGCTTCAAAATTTGTAAGCAGGTACTGGGATAGTTTTCCTCTATGCTATATTAACCCTTTCAGGGTCCAGAGGCTAAATTTCAGAGGGTGCAGCAGTGTCCAAGAATTAAAAAAAAATAAAATCTTATTTTTTCTTATGAAATGGTAGAGAATCTTTTTCTGAAGGTAATAAAACAAAAAAGTATAAAATTTGATGGAAAATTGACGAAATTATGCTCTCGCGAATTTTGATTCGTCAGTGATATTTACACAACGACGATTTTGCCGACTTTGACTCCCATTTTAGGCCAATTACATTATTCCAGTCGACCAAATTCTTAGCTATTTCACTAGTATTACTTCTATTCTATCGATTGAGCACAAGAAATCGCCCAGTCAACTGTTTCATGTACAAAATAAAGTGATCGGAAATTGGTAACTTAGCCAATTTAACTCAAAGTTCAAAATATTCCAATTTCAAAATAGGGTGCAGAATAAACAATGCAGGCATTCCTGGCACTAAACTAACATTTCCTCTGTTCATTAGTTACGTTTTCAGTCTTTACAAATGAATTCCATTTATATTTTTTATTCACATAATGAATTTTTATTCAAACCAAAAAATGGAAGATTTACTGTTATGAAATATTGTAATAATTGTACAAATAATAGCATCACATTTGTGAACATATATTAGACCCACCAGCTGGCAATAATTTAACATTTCCGCTACTTTGAGCTCAGTTTCAAGCCTTTTCCTGTACTGAAACCAATCAAAATCATCTCTATTTCTGTAATATATCTTCCATTCTATCAAATGAGACCAAGAAATAGCAAATAAAACTATAAAAAGTATACGAAAAAACACTGCAAAGTCGCTGTTTTAATCGAAAATTACGGTCCCAGTTTTTTCTCTCATTATGCATTGTGTGCTGCAGGATTTGTTTTATGTGGTGCACACTTACCACATAGATGTATGCTCTCATATCTAGGCGCAAATATACCTCTCACAGCTCATCTGAGTGAGCTGAGCTCATGACGTAGAACTACGGTTTGGACCCTCAAAGGGTTAACAAGAATAATGTGCAGTTTTCTTTTATTTTAAATTTTTTTCCTTTACTCATTAATGTTACCACTTTCTCAAGTTTAAATAATTTTATTTGGTATAGAGCAAAAATTTAAGTGTTAAATATACCCTCTAAAATATCTTTTTACCAAGGTTCTCAATGTGTCATGTGATTACCTGAGTGTATATTGCTGCAAAGAACGAGACTTGCCCTTCAGAACAAATCACACAGTGACCACTGCAGAAGACCTCAATAGATTCTTAGACACAACTATTGATAGTCTGAGGCCTCAAAAAAGCAAGATACTGGTGGAAAATAGAAATGAAAGCTTACCAGAGGTGAGTTGAAGCAAGTTGGAAATTCAGAATAGTCCTATAATTATTTGAAAGGGAGAAATTAAATTCTAGGAAAGTTAGATATAATAGAGGTATAATTGCATAAAGCAGGTTAAATATCTTTTCCGAATGCCAAACAATCATCTGAATATTTTGTCTTTACAGAAAGGGTTTCATAGCCTCTATAATCACAGTTCTCCACAAGTTAAGATAGAGGCCAGATATAGAGATATAAATGAAACTGTAAAGGCTGATCACACAAGTACACAGATTCACAACATTGAAGATAAAATAATTCTTGCACTGAAAGATATTGTGGACCACTTATTGGCTGCATCTGCACGGCTACACATGGTAAAGCTATCTCGCCAAAAGAGAACTCGTGTTTCTTCATCGGATAATGCAGCTGAAGAAATTAACTCGTTAGAAACAGGAAATAACATATCTTCAAGCATTCAGAAAATTCAGTTAACTGGTGAGCATAATATTAGTAATGCTATACTATTTGCAATGAATGATTTTGCTGTGCCATATGACAGTTTAGGCTGGTTCTCTAAGGTAGTAGAGAAAGGAATAGATATATCCATGCATGTTGTCATCATGGTGGTAGTAATGTTGGTTGCTTCACAAGTTGTAGCTGGTGTTTTTCACATTATTCAAGAAACTTGTTTAATTTGCAATTATATAGGTTATGCCAATGTGGTGGGTATTGCTTAGTCATGCAAAATAATTGATATATCATAAAATAATTGATATTTTGATAAAGTAATGGCCTTGTATTTGATAAATGACTAATGGCAGTGTGTTTTTTTTTTTTTTTTTTTAAATTTGAAAGCTGGTTTTTAGTAGATTTAAGATTATCTTTCACTAAAGGAGGGAGAATCATTCATGAACTGATAGGGAAGCCATTTTGGTGTCAGTTTCAAATAGTGTCATTGAATTGAAAGATAAATTGTCTTCAGTGTTCTCTCTTAATGTTGTGGCACGTTTTCTGAGATCATATTTTAAACTTTTTATTTTTTCCTATTTGCTTTAAGTTTTGCATATTTTTTTTTTAAAGCCTGCATGCTTTTCTTATTCCAGTACAGTGCATATTATCTTTATAAAGTGAGCTACCATAAATGTAAGAAATAATTTTCAATTCATAAACAATTGCACAATACATATAAATAGAATTTTTAACATCTATAATAAAAAGTATAACAATGTATCTATATACAGTGGTACCTCGACATACGAGCAGCTCCCAACTCGAACAATTATGTAAGTGTATTTCTGTAAGTGCCTTTGTAAGTGTATTTTTGGGGGTTTGAAACGGATTAATCTAATTCACATTACATTCCTTATGGGAACAAATTCGGTCAGTATCGGCACTCGAACAGCCTTCTGAAAAGAATTAAACTCGTAACTCGAGGTACCACTGTATATACATGTATATATGCGTATATATATATATTGTATACACACACATACATATAATAATAAAACTTATCCTGATCTTACTGGTACAAGAAAGTTAGTCCATTTCCTAAGGTTTTCTCTAAATTAACAAATACCCTCCTCTTTATTTGAAGTTACACTGGGTTATAGAGACTTGTGCAAACATATTTATTGACAAATAAGCAAATTAAAAAAAAATTGGCAACAAGATGACCAAAAATATTCAGAAAATCTTAGTCTGTAGTATTATCACTCGTACGAGAATGGGCTGAATCATAATGCAGTACAATATAGGTACAAATCTGATATTCCAGCACCCTTGCCACTACTGTATATCTATTTTGCTGGGCCAACGGAGGTCACGTACAGTGGTACCCCGGTTTACGATATTTTTTCATTCCAGAATGCTGTTCAAGTGCCATTACCAAACTAATTTATCTCCTTAAGAAATGTTGTAAAATAGACTAGTCCTTTTAGACCCCCAAAATTACACTTACAAAAGCATTTAAAAAAATAAACTTACATAAAAGGGTGAGTTTGGGGACCATCGTAAACCGGGGTACCACTGTACATAATTCAACAATACACCTCTGACCCACTGTGGTCTGCTGGAAACTTAAACATTAGCATAACTGAAACGGGTTTATTAATTACTATACTCAAAAAAAATGTTGAAGTACAACCCATCCCAAAATGGTAAATTTTAGAAGTTACTGAAACTGTAGAACTAATCACAAAGGTCTGGAATTTAAGAGTTGTCAGAATTACTGTTTCATCATGGATATGTGATGTTACAAGATTTTCAAATAAAGGCCTTCTTAACACATTCTTGGATATCTTTTCAGATATTTCATCCAAGTGACGTTTTCATGTGCTTTGATATTTTCATGTGTAATTTTTCATGCATCAAATAATTCATTAACTATTCTGTCAAAAAGTAACATTGTTTTAGCTCCTTGATTAATTCATTTGACAATTAGTCATAGCTATTGAGAAGTTAATTATTAGCAAAATATGCCAAGAATCACACAACTAGTGGATAACCACTAACAACTGTGGTGTAAACAATAAAAGTGGATGCACTACACACCATGCCATCTGTGGCTACCCAGTAAACTAATCTGGCATAATAGTAGTCTCACAATTTGTCCAGGTTAAGAGGTGCCAGACCATCCACTGCTGGAAAACTGGCATTGTACCTGTACTAACAGTGCTAAACGTGCAGTAATAATGATAATAGGGAATACTAAATTCCTAAGGGGTCGCATATTGCCGGGGGAATAATAGTAGTTAATGGTAATTAAGCTTGATCACAGGAGGAGGGTAGCCTAAATTTCTTGAATTAAGAGCCTTTTGCTAGCATTCCCCCTCAAGTGATGGGTTTAGCGCTTTGTTATGATGATGATAATCCCCTCAAGTGAGGGGTCTCTTGGCTCAAGGAATTTAACTTTTCCTTCCTTTCTTTGGATCAAACCTGGATGACTCATTTCTCAGGCACTATATGATCCCTGTGGGATTAGTACTTCCCCTAAATGAAATATTAGCTCATCATTAAGGCATTTTCTTGAAGGGCTCTAAACCCATAAGAATCATTCAGTGCAGCAGTAGATATTTGGAGTGTGTAAGAGGAGATAAAGTTGATGCAGCATTTAAACAATGATAAAAGTATTTACAGATGCCCTAAACCTGTCTGGATCATTCAGGGTCAACTAAACCAAAAGCAATCTGCATTATAGAGCTTTAGAGCAAGTAGATAGAGTAAACATGGCAGTGCAATGAAATGTGTTAAGTAAACACACATTGTTTCAGGTGGCAAAATCCTAGCAGGGATAGTAGTGATTATTACAATAGTGTGAGCCCCTCTAATACATCAAATACATTACACAACTGTAAGTCTCTGATACATACAGCATAAAACTTGCCTTATTATTACATTCCTTTAGGCACTGCAACCTGATTCACCATAATACATGGCTAGTAAAACATATACCCAGTACATTGCATCGCATCACATCATACTAGTAGTCATGGCACACAACACACATTCAAGTTTTATAAGTTTGTAACTTATTGCATTCATAATGTTAACTGTATATTTAAAAACCCTGCATATCATATCATATAACATAATCTTCAACACATTGTAAACTAAAATAAAAGTAGATATGAACTTTGAAGTATCGAAAGCCTGGAGTGTAGTGTGTAAATTAAGATGCATGTATTACAATAGAGAACATGAGAAAAGGCAACGATCACTCATGAATATCAGTTATTTCTATGTACGTACATATATGACTGGCAGTACAATACCACACTTCACCCCACACATGGTTAATATAAAATAGGGAAAGTAAAGTCAGTATTCATATATTTTTTTACTTGCTAAAAAAATGTGAACTCACAATTTTTATTTTACCTTGCCTCTCCCTCAACCAAAATGTGTTATCTTATGATTGTCTTAAACTGGAGCAGTGTACCAAAAATTTGAATCGCATGGAAAACTTGGAAAGTTATTATACACTGTGACAAAACTTTCCTAGTCTCCTCTCAAGCTGCATCTTTGAGGTCCATGATAAAATTGAATACTGAATTTCTAAGTATGCTTTGACACTTCAGTTATTCTACTTATTAATATTAATAAAGTACCAAAGTAGTATACAGAGAATCTTAGTGAGTGGTTCTTATATACCCTCAAAATATATATTTTTTTTCAATTCATACTCTCCTGAGAATGATCCTGTGGAATTACCTACCAGTAATTTCCCCCAACATTTATGGGTATAATGAACCTTAAACATTATGTAAACAACATTCCTTGCATGTTAAGAAAGAGCTTGTTCTTCCTACCCACTTATATCCCTCACTTGGCTGCAGATTGCGCTTTCTCTGCCTCCTCGGCAATTACCGTAGGCTTTGGTGTGAAGTTAGTCACCTCTTTGTACACCAATTCTATGGGAAGAAATAAGATTTTATTAGTTAACCTTTTATTATTATTATTATAATCAAATAGAAGCGCTAAACCACAGGGGTTATACAGCGCTGCAGGTTATTGTAGGATGCAGGGAGAGTAGGTTGTAAGAGGGAGATGGACGATTAGTAGGGTATGGAGTGCAAGATGACGGTGGATAGTGCAGGGGTGGAGGGTAGCAAAAGATCGAGGTAGAAGGGACTGAGGGAGGTGCTAGAGGTATAATCTTCGGGGTTTTGTAGTAAGTCAGTTTCTGTCAAAAAATCAATGAGAGAGCCCCCATTAAAGGAGGGTCCATCTGCAAGAAGGAAGGTAAAAAAAAGGG
>WNWK01001642.1:0-155425 GCA_009830355.1 Cherax destructor | reverse complement strand
TCCACCGAGCCATCTCGGCGGACAAAAGAGAGGGCGGCCGGATATCCGCCACAAGCATACCGCCTTCGGCCACCACCCGGAATCCGAAGGTGGCCTCCAGAGATACACCCGTCGCCCGAAAGATACCCAAGGCCATCCCCGGGTGACCGGAGAGGATCGGGACATCCCCAGGCGATCCAGATTCCACGGCAAACTACACCACCGCCAAGGACCTCAACGGAATGGGATGGACTACGATACCCTTCCCCCTACCTAGGAACTAGAATGCCTGAGGAGAGAAGCTCCCAGGGTAAAACTGGGAAGGAAATAAGGGAGGGATGAGGAGGGAGGAGGAAAGGGAAAGAGAGGATGGGGAAGATGGGAAAGGGAGGGGGATTGGGGGGTAATTAGGTTCGGTCTGAGGAAGAAGACCAAAAGGTCCAATTTCTCAGACCGATAGCCTCTTTACCTCGTCAAGGAGCCCCCCTTAAAGAGGAGTTAACCTTTTAGTTCTGGAAGATAAACCTTTTCAAGGGGGGCTCCTTGGCGAGGTGAAGAGGCTCTTGGCCTGAGGAATTAACCTTTTGGCCTCCTTTCTCAGACCGAACCTAATTACACCCCAATTCTCCCTTCCGTATCCCATCCTTCCCATCTCCCCCTTTTTCCCTTTCCTTCCCCCTCCCAACCCTCCCCCTTTTCCCCATCATGTTTGTAGCCTCTGGAGTCCTCCCCTCTGGCATTACGGTTTCTAAGTAGGGGAAAGTGTGCCGGAGTTCATCCCGCTCCATGAGGTTCCTCGGGTGTGGTGTAATTTGCCGTGGAATCTGGATTATCTGGAAGCGCCCTTCTCCCTTTCTGGATTTCCAAGAAGTGGATGGGGTGTCCTGCAGATGACGGGTGTATCTCCAGAGGCTGCCTGTCTGTTCTGGGAGGTGACAGCCAAAGGAGGTATGCTTTATGGTGGATTTACGACCGCCCTCTCCTTTGTCCGCCGAGGTGGCTCGGTAGATGTGAGGTTGCTATCCGGGAGCACTGGTTTACTGGCATGAAGGGTAGGGTACAGCACGAGTTCCATGCTGCATCCGCACTACTTGCGGGCTTGAGGTCCTCTCGGATGAGAAGGGGAACTTGTGGCTCTTTCATGTCTTCTAGTGATTGTCCCTTCACTGTCCCTCTTTTTTTTTTCTTTAAAATACGTAATAAGAAAAGTCCCACTATCATGGAGTCTTTGTTCTGTGATAACCCCCCTCCTCCCAGGCCCCTTTCTGTTCCCGCATCCTGTTCTGACCCGGGTTCGTTATTGGACCATTCTCTAGACTCTTCCCATACCCCTGTACCTTCTGCTGGTGACGCTCCGTCACCTGCTCCAAATTCTGGGGTTCCTCCCGTTTCTGTTAGTGCCTTTGCACACCTTTAACTATGCGTCTGGCTTCCCCGAATACGGTGCAACGGCTTTCGAATCGCCCACCCACCTCAGGTTGGGCCACCCGCAGTACTACACCTAAACGTTCCAGATCATTTGCTGACGACAGTTCTTCGATGTCTGCTCATTTCACTCGAAAACGACCTACGTGACACCCACTTCCTTTACGCAGTGTTTACAAGTACGCAGTGGACTAAATTCTTTTCCCTACAAACAACATCTCCAACTGATTATCTTTCTGACCATAGTATTGGTAAAGCTCTTTCACAACACATTGGCCAAAATATATCTTTTCATGCTCTTCATAGAGGTGCGCACATCATTATAGTTCAGACTGCAGACCAAGCTCATGATCTTTCCCATATTACTTCCACTGAAAACATTCCATAGTTCATAAGCAACCTACTCTCAATTCTTGCAGTGGTACGGTGGTTTTACCGCGTACCACTGTACAGTGTGATTTTGTCTTGCGGCGATGATATTTTGGAGCAATTAGCCCTTCAGGACTTTCCTATTCACAGAGTGGATACATATGTCCTGCCCACTCGCAGGCAGAGGCGCTTTCCCAGTAACATTGCCCGCTTAACCTTCATCTGCCGTGAACTCCCGTCCTCCATTTATATCACAGGCCATTGCCTAGAGGTCCATAAAGTGGTCCCTACCCCTCAGCAGTGTCTTAATTGCTGGCACTTTTGATACCCCACTAAATACTACTGCAGATCTGCGGCGGAGTGCCTGGTCTACGGTGCCGCAGATCATGCCAATACGTCTTGCAGTCTTTCCCCCCACTTGTCTCAACTGCAATGAACATCATCCTTCTTTTTCTCGTCGTTGTCAGGTCTATCGTAATGAATGAGAAATCCGTTGTCTTAAGGAAAGAGAAGGCCTTATGCTATGGCTGTCTCTCGTCTCCGCCTTCAGGGGAGTCTTCCTCGTATCCCTTATTCGTGAGTAGCTAGGAGACCTCCCACCTTGGCGGTCCCCCCTGCATGTTTTCCGGGATCACCCGTCTCTAATTCTTTTGCTGTTTTACCCTCTGAAACCCCCACCTCCTTACTAACTCCTACCACTACTTCTCCCGCCTATTACCTGCAAAGCTGAACCTGCCTCATAAGCCCAAGTCTTTTCACATTCCTCCAGTACTTACAATTCCTCAACAATTTTCCTTTTCAGCCTCAGTGCCTCATTCTATCCCCCTTTCTAACTTTCACTTGGAGGTGGAGGTTCACCCCCCTCACATAGTCCCCTCTTCTCCTGTTCCCCCCCCCCCAGTTACCTTCCAACCTCCTTCCTCTCCTGTTCCACCGCAAGACTCTTCTGCCCCCGCCAGCGCATCTCCAGGTTCGTACTCCCCTCCCCTCTCAGACCTCTTTGGTTCCCTCCATAGTCTCCCCAATCTCTACTTGCTTTACCTCACATGTCTCTGAAATCATGGTATCGGCATCTTCCTTATCTGCTGAGACACTTGACGCTATCTCCAACTATATTGCAGAGACAAAACCCTCGATGGACCCTGACGCGCCTCCTTCTACCCCTTCTTATTTTTCACGACCCTCGCAGCAATCTTTTCCTTCACAGCATTCTGATTCCTCCTTGCTTACACGTTTACTGTTGCCTTCACACATTGACTTCATCGACCCTCATAGGGGAGAGAGCCAGGTGTTACTCTCACAGTTTTCCCCAGTATGTGTTAGTTACAAAAGCCCAGAATTCGTTCAGCTGTTCGTCCCGTTTCAGGCTATGTGCTGCTTCATTCTTCTGATTCCTTTCCTGATCAATCATTTAATGAGTGCACGCTTCTTGTGTGCATTGGTATATACTGCATCAACAGGTCTTTGTTCATTCTCTGCTACATTATACTGCAGCCCGTATTTATTTGCACAGATAGAATACAGTTTGTTCTCTATATCTCTCCCCTTCCCGTGCATTCTGTATCTCAGATATTGCATTCTTGATCTCTTCTCTACCACCGCCCATCTTCTTGTTAGCGATTTTAAAGCTTGCCATCAACTTTGGGGAGGGTCCCAATGTGACTCTTATGGTGATCAGTTGGAGAGACTTCTCACTTCTCATCCTCTTCATGTTTTAAATACGGGTGGCTCCCACCCATTTTGACTCTTGCACTAAAGTCTCTCTCTTGCACTGATCTTTCTATCTGCTCCTCGTCAATCGCACTTTATTACGCTTTGTCTGTTCTACCAGATTTGCATGACAGTGATCACTTTCCTATTCTTCTTACTTCTACTACATATTCCCAACCGCCTCGTAGCCCTCGTTGGCAATTTGGACGAGCGCATTGGGACTTATACTCTCATCTTATCACTTTTTGTGAGGACCCTTCTTCATCCTCTATTAATGAATTGGTGCACCAGTTTTCGACCTTAGTTTTGACTTCAGCATCACGTTCTATTCCCCAAACCTCAGGCAGGCACTCAGACATGCGTGCCTTGGTGGTCTCCTGCGTGTGTCCGTGCGGTACACTTGAAACACACTGCATGGGGCCGTTATCGGTATAATCGAACCTCAGATCGTCTCTTGGATTTTAAGCGGGCAAGGGCAGTCACTTGCCGCATCATACGCGACGCTAAACACACTTGTTGGCAAGACTGTATCTACCATTACCTCAACTTCCCCTATGTGTGCAGTTTGGAAGAAAGTACAGACGTTGTGTGGCAAGAACTTTCCGGACCCAGCTCCTGTTCTGTGGGTTGCTGGTGTTAGTGTTGTGGAACCTCTTGAAGTTGCCACAGAAATCGGGATCTATCTTGTTCGTGTCTCCCAAGGGCTTCACCTCTGCCCCTCATTTCTTGGGTCTAAGTCTACCAAGGAACAATTGCCCTTGGATTTCTCATCTAATGGAATGGAGCCATATAATGTACCTTTCACTTTCCTAAAGCTAGAATCCACACTTTCACATGGAGGTGGAGGTTCACCCACCTCACATAGTCCCCTCTTCTCCTGTTCATCCCCCCATTACCTTCCAACCTCCTTCCTCTCCTGTTCCACTACAAGACTCTTCTACTTTTAGCAACTCCACAAATCTTCATAATGTCCACACTACGAATTCCCTGCATAATATTTACACCACACATTGCCCTTTGACACGACATCCCCACTGCCTCCAGCCTCTTTCTCACTGCAGCATTCATAACCCATGCTTCACATCCATATAAGAGTTTTGGTACCACTATACTCTCGTACATTCCCTTCTTTGCCTCCATGGATAATGTTTTTTTGTCTCCACAGACACCTCAATGCACCACTCACCTTTTTTTCCTTTGTCAATTCTATGATTAACCTCATCTTTCATAAACCCATCTGCTGACAAATCTACTCCCAAATATCTGAACACATTCACTTCTTTCATAATCCCTCCCTCCCTCCAATGTGATGTCCAGTTCTTCTTTACCTAACTCGTCTGATACCCTCATCACTTTACTCTTATCTACGTTCACTTTCAACTTTCTACCTTTACACACCCTCCCAAACTCGTCCACTAACCTTTGCAACTTCTCTTTAGAATCTCCCAAAAGCACAGTATCATCAGCAAAAAGTAACTGTGTCAACTCCCATTTTTTATTTGATTCCCCTTAATTTAATCCCACCCCTTCCCCAACACACTAGCATTAACTTCTTTTATAACTCCATCTATAAACATGTTAAACAACCATGGTAACATTATACATCCCTATCTAAGGCCTACTTTTACTGGAAAGTAATCTTTCCTACACACCCAAACCTGAGCCTCACTATCTTCATAAAAACTCTTTACAGCATTTAGCAACTTAATACCTATTCCATACACTTGTAACATCTGCCACATTGTTTCCCTATCCACCCTATCATATGCCTTTTCTAAATCCATTAATGCAATGAAAACTTCCCCACCTATATCTAAATATTGTTCACTTATATGCTTCAATGTAAACACTTGATCTACACATCCCCTACCCACTCTAAAGCCTCCTTGTTCATCTGCAATCCTTCTCTCTGTCTTACCTCTATTTTTTTCAATAATAACCCTACCATACACTTTACCTGGTATAAACTCAGTAAACTTCTTCTTCTTTCAACAAACTGGCCATATCCCACAGAGGCAGGGTGGCCCAAAAAGAAAAACAAGTTTCTCTCTTTTTAACTTTAGTAATGTATACAGGAAAAGGGGTTACTAGCCCCATGCTCCCGGCATTTTAGTCACCTCTTACGACATGCATGGTTTACGGAGGAAGAATTCTGTTCCACTTTCCCATGGAGAACTCGGTAAACTTATTCCTCTATAATTTTTTACAATCTCCTTTGTCTACCCTCCCTTTATATAAAGGAATTATATATGCTTTCTGCCAATCCCTAGGTACCTTTCTGTTCTTCATACATTTATTGAACAAAGGTAGCAACCACTCCAAAACTATGTGTTTCCCTGCTTTAAACATTTCTGTCATGATCCCATCAGTTCCAGTTGCTTTACCATCTTTCATTTGACCTAATGTCTCACGCACCTTCCCCACACTCACATCCTGCTCTTCTTCACTCTTGAAAGATGTTATACCTCCCTGGCCAACAAATGAAATTACTGCCTCCCTCTCTTCATGAACATTTAACAGTTCCTCAAAATATTCCTGCCATCTACCCAATACCTCCAACTCCCCATCTACTAACTCCTCTATTCTGTTTTTAACTATCAAATTCATTTGTTCTCTAGGCCTTCTTAACCTATTTATCTCACTCCAATTTTTTTCTTATTCTCAGCAAAATTTGTTGACTGCCTCACCTACTCTATCATTTGTTCTCCTTTTGCACTCCCTCACCACTCTCCACCTCTTTTTTACTCTCCATATACTTCTCCCTTATTATATCACTTCTGCTCTGTAAAAACCTCTCATAAGCAACCTTTTTCTCTTTTATCACACCCTTTAACCTCATCATTCCACCAATCACTCCTCTTTCCTTCTGCACCCACCCTACTATAGCCACAAACTTCTGCTCCACATTCTAACACAGACTTTTTAAAACTATCCCACCCCTCTTCAACCCCCACACTACCTATACCTTCACTAGCCCACCTTTCTACCAATAGCTGCTTATATCTCACCCTAACTTCCTCCTCCCATAGTTTATAAACTTTCACCTCTCTCCTACTTGCTGTTGCCACAGACTCGCTCTTTGATTTTGTAATAAAAAGTATCCTATTGCACCAACTTTTACTTCAATTTTACGCTTGCACTAACCTCCACTAACCAGTACCACTTACTCTAAGCCTTCACACATTCCTTAGGGAATATGGCAATTCTGGCTCTTTCCTACTATGCATCTCCATAAGTTCAAAAGACCAAAACATTTTGAAATACAGTACACCTGTTTTTAAAGAATGATAATAAAAAGGAATAATTATAATTGGGTATAAATAAAATGGAAAACATGACTACGGCTATATGCATTTACACCTATGATGCTGATGCGTGAACTTTCATTTTTTTTTTTTTGTAGTTCTAATTATAAAAATAGATTTTTTCAATATGTAAGGAAAACATTTTCAAAATTTTGCCACTCAAGATTTTTTTTTTTTTTTTTGTGTGTGTGGGGGGGGAGGGGGAGTGGATCTGCAACTGTTAATTAAAGGGTTAATTATCCATATCATATGTGAACCAAGAGTAAACCCACCTTTCCACTTCTCTGTTGGCAATTCCATGTCCTCAAAGCTCTGATCATAAGGCTCACTGTCGGGTTCATCAGTTGGGTCTGCATACTGGGCCAAGTATGGATGTGCCAGTGCCTGTACTGCCGTTACCCGGCGCTCACTATCAAGCTCTAGCATCTTCTCCAGTAAATCTACAGCTGTAGAGATCATGTTTTGGTTATAATCAGCAGTATGCAGAAGCTAGTACAGTACAGTCAAAAATGATTCAGCTTTCAGGGCTGAAAAATACTCTTATTTTGTAACTTTTTTTTTTTAAAGCTAACCTTTCACTGAGGCAGAATGACCCAACAAAGAAGAAAACACTTTCACTGTCACTAATTCAATCACTGTCTTGCCAGAAGGAATCAACATCACAGTTGAGATGCCCCTCCAAGCTGCAACATCCCCACCCTTCTTTCAGAGTGCAGCCAAGTCAAGTCCAGCCAACTGGTTTTAACAAATCCTTTCATAAACATTACCGTGCTCACATTCCACCAGCACATTAACTCAAAAACCACTCCCCCCCACCCACTACTATCTTAAAACGCTCACACAAGCTGTTAGATGTTCAAGCCTCTAGCACTCAAGACCTCTTTATTCCCTCCCTCCCAACCTTTCCTAGGATGAACCCTGCCCCTCCTTCCTTCCACTACAGATTTATATGCCCTTTTAGTCATCCTATTTTCTCCATCCTTTCTAAATGTCCAGACCACCTTAACAACCCCTCCTCAGCCCTCTGAATAATACTTTAGGAGGAGGTGTGTAGTTACCAAATCTCCAAACTATGAATTCTCTGCATAATATTCACACCACACATTGCCCTCAAACATGAAATCTCTACTGCCTCCAACCTCCTCGCTGCAACATTCAAAACACATGCTTCACACCCACACAACAATGTTTGTACCATTATACTCTGGTACATTACCCATTTTGCCTCCATGGATGAATTTTTTTTGTCTCCACAGAAGCCTCAAGGCAGCACCTCTCCTAAACACCCTATCATTTACTTTTTTACAACCCCATCTATAAATATCTTAAACAACCATGGTGACATCACACATCTCTATCTAATGCCTACTTTCACTGGAAAATATTCTCCCTCTCTCTCCTATATACCCTAGCCTATGCCTTGCTATCCACATACTACTTTAAGTAACCTACTACCTATTCCATACATTCACAATATCTGCCATAATGCTCACCTATCCACCCTATCCTATCCTTTTCTTAATCCAAAACTGCAACAAAAAGTTCCTTTTACATGTAAATAACACAACAAATCTCAATCTGATACTAACCGAGTGGATTGGCTCCCCTGAAAACTTGCCGGAAGTCTTTCTTCCTCATCTGTGGTAGTGAACGGATGTAATTTCGTGCCTGTAAATGTGATCACTCATGAAGGACATGTACCAGATACACTATGCAATTGCTGATTTTAGATCTGAGTAGTACATACATTTATAGTAAAAGAAAAAGAAAATTTATCCTAAGATTTACAAAATACCTGACCAACCTTGTATGATCTACACCTAAATTTTTATTAAAGCTGCTATACTACAAAATAAAGTTGTCGATAATTCATATGATAAACAAGACAATACATGTATATAAAAATAATATACAATAATAATACACTAAAACTATTTTAAGATTATCAAGCAATTATCATAAATGAATATAATATAGATTGAGATGCACAGTGTTAATTAATGTTAAAGTCTATAGTAAATCTAATTTTTAACAAATTATAAAGAACTAGGAAGCCAAAATAAAAGAAATGGCATATTTGCTGACAATTATGAAAATAAAGACAAGTTGGGAAACAAGCTTTTATTGAGATAGTGAAACATTATCCCAATAAAAGTTTATCTCGTAATTTCTGTTTTTAATGGCACTATAATCAAAGGACATACAATATATAGTACTATTGTGTTTTTAATAACCAAAATTTGAATTTCTGCTGATAAACTAAGAATGTCTAATTATAAAAAGACAAAAGTGATAAGCAATTTCAACTTTAGATAAGTAGTGAAAAGTCAAACTAGTGATTAAATTATTCAGGATAAATTATACCAATATAAAGATACTTTAATTGGAAATAGTTGATGAGGTGAAAGATGATGAGGATTCAAAAAGTTTTATGTTGATAAAGTGTAACAACTTCATGGGGAAGTGTTGAAGAATCCTTCCTCTCTAAGCCATGTGTGTTGTAAGGGGTGACTAAAATGCCAAGAACAAGGAGCTAGTAACCCCTTCTATAAAAATTACTAAATGTAAAAAGAAGAAAAACTTAACATTTCTTCTTTTTCGAGTCACCTTGCCTCAGTGAGAGGCTGTGTAAAAAAAAAAAAAAAAAAAGATAATGTGTTATTTTGCCCTACAAGCACTGAAGTTTAGTGCTTAGTTTTGATTGTAATAATAATACAAGAACTATGATGGATCATTCACTAACTACCATGAAAGCAGAGAACTACCTTCTGATCTTTTCTTTTCTGGATTACCATGAAAGTAGAGGAGTGCCTCATGATGGTTTCTTGATAATGCACTGCCAATTCCGTTTCTCATTCCCAACTATAAATTACATATTTAAAAAATATTGTTCAATTTCATCTTATACATGAATCTTTCTCTTACATTTGTCCAAATTCCATTTTTTAATGTACATTACAATTACTATATTGGTAGGATTATCAATGCTTTGAATGCTCTTGGTTCTTCCACAGACACAAACATAAATACATGTACAGTAGTCGAAAGATAAAAATAATTAGCAAAGTTTTGCAAACAACCTTCTCTGGAAAATGTGATTATAGTTTTGCTTTATTCATCAAACAGTGTTGTACACACCAAGATTCAAAACTTAATTATGAATGATAAATAGTGAAATTAATTTTTCTGGCAGCAAGAACATGCATGCACAGTACAACTATGCAAAACAACCACAGTTGTTTTGGGACTTGGTACTTATAAAACAATGCTAGAGAGATGTTCTCACTGCAGGTAATTGTGTAATTATCTTTATTCTACAAAAAAATAAAGTTACTCCCAAACAAATCCCAAAATATTTGGAATATTTCCAATATTCCACAAGCCAATTGTAGAACAATCATTTTTTTATGATTCCTGTCAATATTATTGCATTTACTTCAATAATAAATGGTGGGCTCATGAAATAAGTCAATAACTTACTTCCGAGATATTCATATAGCACTGCACTAGTGATCTATTGCAGTTAGCATCTCAAAAACTGTTTTCTCTTATCCAGGACCAAAGAACACGTTATAGGAAGGAGCAGTAATGCTTTTATATGCTCGGACTGGTCTTGGACTCTCGCCATATTATTGCCTATTTTATTCATTCTAGAGTATATATCATGTTTCTATGTTACTTAGTGTTTATTATGTCATATTAGATCAATTCTGATAGATAAATAAGCCGAAGAGTTGATATTAAACGTTATATTGAAGTATTTTCTCCTGCCCCTGGGGTGTTTTTTTGGGGGTTGGAACGGATTAATGGCATTTCAATTCATTTCAATGAGGAAAATTGATTTGATAAACTAGCAAATTGAGTTTTGAGCTTGGTCACGGAATGAATTAAACTCGTAAGTCAAGGTACAACTGTATATTAGTTGGAAAGGAAAAAAATGTGTAAAAATCTCCCTAACATCCCGTAATGATTATATTTTATTTTAAGTACAAAACTAGTTATAAAGCTTCTGACAGTATATCTGCACATGACCTTTTTTTTTTTTTATCACGTCGGCCATTTCCCACCGAAGCAGGGTGACCCAAAAAGAAAGAAAAAACTTTCATCATCATTCAACACTTTCACCATCTTCCAGGGAGTAAAAATCAAGGGACTTCAACTGCTCCCATTAATTTAAGTGCTTTATCGTACTTATATGTGCCATGAAAGTTGTCTGTACACTCTCCATACATAATCACTGTCTTTGAAGAGGCACTCAGATATGACAGTTTAGACGTCCCTAAAAACTGCCAATATCCTAAACCCTTCCTTTAAAGTGCAGGCATTGTAGTACTTCCCATTTCCAGGACTCAAGTCCAGCTAACCGGTTTCCCTGAATCCCTTCACAAAATATTACCCTGTTCACGCTCCAACAGCTCGTCAGGTCCCAAAAACCATTCATCTCCATTCACTCCTAACACGCTCACATACGCTTTTTGGGGACGACCCCTACCCCGCCTTCCTTCCCCAATAGATTTATTTTTTTTTTTTTTTTTTTCAACAAGTCGGCCGTCTCCCACCGAGGCAGGGTGACCCAAAAAGAAAGAAAATCCCAAAAAGAAAAAACTTTCATCATCATTCAACACTTTCACCACACTCATACATAATCACTGTCTTTGCAGAGGAGCTCAGATACTACAGCTGAGAAAAGTCCCTCCCAGCTGTCACTATCTCAGACCCCTCCTTTAAAGTGCAGGCATTGTACTTCCCATTTCCAGGACTCAAGTCCAACTAAATCAATTAACTGGTTTCCCTGAATCCCTTCACACAATGTTACCCTGCTCACACTCCAACAGATCGTCATGTCCCAAAAACCATTCGTCTCCATTCACTCCTATCTAACACGCTCACACATGCTTGCTGGAAGTCCAAGCCCCTCGCCCACAAAACCTCCTTTACCCCTTCCCTCCAACCTTTTCTAGGACGACCCCTACCCCGCCTTCCTTCCCCTACAGATTTATACGCTCTCCAAGTCATTCTACTTTGATCCATTCTCTCTAAATGACCAAACCACCTCAACAACCCCTCTTCAGCCCTCTGACAAATACTTTTAGTAACTCCACACCTTCTCCTAATTTCCACATTCCGAATTTTCTGCATAATATTTACACCACACATTGCCCTTAGACAGGACATCTCCACTGCCTCCAGCCTCCTCCTCGCTGCAGCATTTGCAACCCATGCTTCACACCCATATAAGAGTGTTGGTACCACAATACTTTCGTACATTCCCTTCTTTGCCTCCATGGATTTATATGCTCTCCAATTCATTCTACTTTGTTCCATTCTCTCTAAATAACCAAACCACCTCAACAGCCCCTCTTCAGCCCTCTGACTAATACTTTTAGTAACTTCACACCTCCTAATAATTTCCACACTACGAATTCTCTGCATAATATTTACACCACGCATTGCCCTTAGACACGACATCTTCACTGCCTCCAGCCGCCTCTTCGCTGCAGCATTTACAACCCATACTTCACACCCATATAAGAGTATTGGTACCACCATGCTCTCATACATTCCCTTCTTTGCCTCCATGGATAAAGTTGTCTGTCTGGTGGCTAGAGCTCTCTCTTCACACACGGAGGGCCCGGGTTCGATTCCCGGCAGGTGGAAACATTTCGACGTGTTTCCTTACACCTGTTGTCATGTTCACCTAGCAGCAAATAGGTTCCTGGGTGTTAGTCGACTGGTGTGGGTCGCAGCCTGGGGGACAAGATTAAGGACCCCAATGGAAATAAGACAGACAGTCCTCGATGACGCACTGACTTTCTTGGGTTATCCTGGGTGGCTAACCCTCCGGGGTTAAAAATCCGAAGAAATCTTATCTTTATCTTATACCTCAATGCACCACTCAGCTGTTTTCCTTCATCAATTCTATGGTTTACCTCATCCCTCATAAACCCATCTGCTGACAAGTCAACTCCCAAATATATGAAAACATTCACTTCTTCCATACACCCTCCTTCCAATGTGACATCCAATTTTTCTTTATCTAAGTCGTTTGATACCCTCATCACCTTACTCTTATCTATATTAACTTTCAACTTTCTACCTTTAACACACCCTCCCAAACTCGTCCACTAACTTTTTCAACTTTTTCTTTAGAATCCCCCAAAAGCACAGTATCATCAGCAAAAAGTAACTGTGTTAACTCCCATTTTGCATTTGATTCCCCATAATTTAATTCCACCCCTATCCCCAACACCCTAGCAAAGGGTTAACCATGTGGTGAATACTTCGACTTTACAAAGCTAGGGATTGATCTGTATGAGTTGTGTATTTAGTTCACTACCAAAACATACCAGGATTGTGGAGTTCTTTAATTATGAAAAACTGAACAAAAAAAAATTCAAAAGGTATTACTCTGATTCAAATGAAGATTCATATTCAGTATTCATCATATAATAGCTCTCAGATTCCAAGAGACCAGGATGGTCTTGAATGCCATAAATTGCCTTCAGCTTTCCATATCATGGTAGCAATACTGAAGGATCAAAATTAGTTCTATCCTGCCAGAGTTCACTCTATGTACTTTATCAGACCCAGATTTCAATGTTGCTCATTGACACCATGACATTACAGTGGACCCCCGAGTTTCGTAAAAACTTCACTCTTGATGTCTGCTCAAGCGCCATTACCGAACGAATTTACTCCCTTAAGGAAAAATGTCATGTAGGTTAGTCTATTTCAGACCCCCAAAAATACACTTCCACAAGCACTTACAATATTATACTTACATAATTGTACGATTTCCGGGGTTTACGAAACTCGGGGGTCCACTGTATTTAGTAGGATTTAAAAGTTATTTGTTTCAATCTTGCATGCCAATGTCAGCCCCTCAGCATCTTTTTTCACCTCTGTCATGTAGTGCTGGATGATCCTTACAGATTTGGAACTTTTCAAGAGCATAATCATAACTCAACTTTGTGCAATGCACCGGGACACTCAACGTATCCTGAATAATCACAGCACTAGTGTAACAATGATACAATAAAATGGAAAATACACATTAATTCTTTTTAAGTTACAGTACATGTTATGCAATGCACACACGTGCACAAACACACAAATAATAACAAAATAATGAGTGCCTAAAGAGAGGTATGATACACTGAGGGAGGGCACATCAGATCCATCTTCCAGATACAATAATTTACGCTGTTTCCATAGATTTCAAGCATGTCAAGCAGGCAAAAAAAAAAAAATTAAAGCATTAGGAGTAAATTAATGCAATATGGGTAAGTAATAATGTGTCTAATAAATACCATAACACCATAAATTGATGAAAATCAATACAGTATAAGGAGGCAATCAAATTATTATAATCAAATAAAGAACTAAACCAATATGGATTATGAAGCACTGCATGGCAGAAAATAGTGTCAGGGCTATAAACAGCTAGGTGGAGAGGGCATCAGAAGTGAGGGAAGAAAAGGGCCGGAAGGAACGCTAGGGGTTGTGTGTCAAAGTTCGTATAGTAAAGCAATTGCTGACAAAAAGTCAAAAAGTGATCATAAGTCAAAGGCAGGGCCACCTGCAAGAAGGGAAGATAAGGTAAAAGTGGTAGGGCATCAGCGTCAATGGAGGTAAATTCTGCGAGGTCACTGGTAAACCGGACAATCCACAAGAAAGTGAAGAACCAAAACAGGGACCCTATAAACCTCACAGAGAGGAATAGGGTGTCATTCCATGAGATACCCATGGGTAAGGCAAGTATGGCCGATGTGGAGATGGGAAAGCGCAGTCTCCCGAGAACGGCAACAGTGGTAAGAAGATGGCCACAAACCTAAAAGTGGTTTAATAGAGTGCAATTTGTTATGGTGCATGTCCGACCACTGTTGCTAACGGCTGCGAAGACGGGCAGAGATGACTGTAAAATAATCCCTGAATGGAATAACTCTATAGGAAGCAGCATCCACCTGTTCATTGCCATGCACATCAACATGTCCAGGGACCCAACAGAAAACATCTTTGTTTTTGCTAGCTACACGGCACAACCAAAGTTGAATACGAAGGACCAATGGATGAGGAGAATCAAATTGTTTAATGGCCTGTAAAGAGCTGAGGGAATCTGAAATGATCACAAATGCTGAAGAAGACATTTATGTAATACGGAGAAGCGCTATGAGGATGGCATACAACTCGGCGGTAAAAATACTAGCTGAGTCTAACAAATAACCCTGGACAACATCGTCAGGGAACACAGCTGCGAACCCAACACCGTCAGAAGATTTAGAACCATCTATATAAACAGCAATGGCATGAGCATGCTACTGGAAGTGATCAAGAAAAAGAGAGTGAGAAGCAGCCGTAAGTAGGAGAGCTTTGGCGCATGGCAGTAGGGGAGAACAGACACGAACCATCAGAACCTCCCAAGGGGGAAGAAAAAAGGCAGACACTACATGAACATACAAGGGAGGCCATTGGAGAGAAGATCGGAGTGAAGACGTAGAGAAAACAGTCCGAGTAAGCAGGAGTGCCGAACAAATAATGGGCTTCTACTAACGTCTGAGACCAACTTATATATAGAAGGAACACGAAGGTCAAGAGAGCAGACAAAGTAACGAAGGCAATGAGGATCACAACAATTGGCTAAGGACGGGACATTTGCCTCAGCAGAGAGGCTTTCAACAGGGGATGAACAAAAAGCACCAAGGCATAAACGGAGACCCTGATGATGAAGAGGATCTAACTTAGAAAGAGTTGTAGGAGAAGTCGCAGAATAGACTTGGTCACCATAATCCAGCTTGGACAAGACTAGGGTGGAATGCAAACAGAGGAGAATCCGGCGATGTGCTCCCCATGAACGATGCGCAAGAATTTTAAGGAGATTCAGCCGACCATGGCAAGCTGCCTTCAAAGAGGAACTGTGACGTTTCCATGTCAACTGGTGACAAGAAACTTGACCGTATCACATTCTGGGATACGTGAGCCGTGTAAATACAGTCTCTCCTCACTTAACGACGGAGTTCCGTTCCTAAGACCACATCAATAAACAAATTCGTCACTAAGTGAGAAGCATACTATAATGGTAGTGATATTGTCACCTTTGCACCATTTATAACATTTCTGGTACAGTGGACCCTCGCAAATCGAACATAATCCGTTCCAGGAGCTTGTTCTTAACTCAAAATGTTCGAAAATCGAATTAATATTTCCCATAAGAAATAATGGAAATACAATTAATCCGTTCCAGAAACCCAAAAATATTAAAAAATAATATATTTTAATGAAATTAATTATACAGTTCTACATACACAAAAGAATTACATACTATTAGTAAATAAATGCATGTATTTTTACTTACAGTCATCCCTTGGTTTCCGATTGTCTCAGTTTTCGCCGGTTTTGATTTTCGATCACTTTTTTCGTGGAAAAATTGTCTCAGTTTTCGCCGATGGTACGGAACCTGTACACCAGTGCCGCGCACATACAAAGGCCGTAGGCCCGCCACCCATGCACCTCCCACGCAGTCTAGCATTGTTTATGCTTGAGTGAACATCACCCCAGGAGTTCATACAAAACTTTTATTAACAATTCATTGTTTTTGGCCCTTGATTATTGTGTGTGACTACTAAATAAGCTACCATGGGCCCAAAGAAAGCTCCTAGTGCCAGTTCTTTGGTAAAGAAAGTGAGGAACACAGTAGAAATGAAGAAAGAAATAATAGAAAAATATGATAGTGGTGTACGTATTGCCGAGCTCGCCAGGATATACAAGAAAAACCCATCAACCATCAGGTCCATTGTGGCGAAGAGAAAAGAAATCACGGAAGCTAATGTTGCGAAAGGGGTGAATACGATAACGGAACAGAGATCACAAACAATTGAAAATATGGAGAAATTGTTATTGGTGTGGATAAACGAAAAACTGCTAGCGGGTGATAGTGTTGTGCAATCCATCATATGTGAAAAAGCAAGGCAGTTGCATGCCGATCTTGTCAAGAAAATGACTGAAACCAGTGTTGATGTTGATAAATTTAAGGCCAGCAAAGGCTGGTTCGAAAAGTTCAAGAAGCGAAGTGGCATACACAGTGTTGTAAGGCATGGTGAGGGTGCCAGTTCAGATAAACATGGGGCTGAAAAATTTGTGCGTGACTAAAGAATATGTAGAGGCAGAAGAATTCCAACCCCAACAAGTGTTTAATTGTGACGAAACAGGCCTCTTTTGGAAGAAAATGCCAAGGAGGACCTACATCACGCAGGAGGAAAAGGCAATGCCAGGACACAAGTCTATGAAAGACAGGCTAACTCTAATGTTGTGTGGTAACGCTAGTGGGGATTTCAAAGTGAAGCCTTTACTGGTGTATCACTCTGAAAATCCCAGAGTGTTCAAGAAATAGTGTTGACAAGAGTAAATTGTGTGTGATGTGGAAGTCTAATGCTAAGGCATGGGTCACTAGGGAAATTTTCCTGGAATGGTTTAATCAAGTGTTTGGCCCCAGTGTGAAGAAATATCTATTGGACAATAAATTGCCACTTAAGTGCCTCCTGGTAATGGACAATGCTCCTGCTCATCCTCGAGACTTGGAAGACCAAATGTCTAAGAATTTCAAATTTGTAACAGTGAAGTTCTTGCCTCCTAACACCACTCCTCTCATCCAGCCCATGGACCAGCAGGTCATTGCAAACTTCAAAAAACTGTACACCAAAGCAATGTTTCAAAGGTGCTTTGATATGACCAATGTCTCTGCATTGACCCTAAGAGAGTTCTGGAAGGATCACTTCAATGTCTTCCATTGCATAGGCCTTATAGATAAAGCTTGACAGGGAGTGACTTCCAGGACGATGAACTCTGCTTGGAGAAAGTTGTGGCCAGATTGTGTCCCAGAGAGGGATTTTGAAGGGTTTGGGGCTGACCCTGAGGAGCCTATGGAAGTTGTGGAAAGTATTGTGGCATTGGGGAATTGCATGGGGTTGGATGTGAGTAGCCAGGATGTGGAAGAGTTGGTGGAGGACCACAATGAAGATCTAACCACTTAAGAGCTGCAAGAGTTTGAGCTGCAACAACATCAAACCACAACTCAGGAAATTGCTTCAGTGGAGGAAGAGAGATGTAAGGTGCCTTCTTCAGAGATTAAGGAGATTTGTGGAATGTGGAGTAGGGTTCATTCATTTGTGGAGGAACTTCACCCTGAGAAAGATGTTGCAATCCGTGCTGGCTATTTTTACAATGACAATGCTATGTCCCATTTTAGGGACATTTTAAAGAGCCGCCAGACACAGAGCTCTCTGGACAGATATTTAGTGTCACTGGTGTGCAGTGACTCTCAAGCTGGTCCTAGTGGGATTAAAAGACAAAGAAGGGAAGTGACCCCAGATGAGGACTTGGTACCTAGAGTCCTTATGGAGGGGAATTCCCCTTCCAAAAAATAGGGTCTCTTCCCTCTCCCCTCCTCCCTATCTTCCATCCATCAACATCAGTCTTCAATAAAGATAAGTGCCACTAGAGTTCATTCATTTGTGCATGTAAATCTATCTTTAAGGCCCCCAATTTTTTTTTTCCAAACTTCTGGGTTTCTGGAATGGATTAATTGAATCTCCATTATTTCTTATGGGGAAAATAGTTTTGGTTTGCACCAATTTTGGTTTTAGCTGATCCATCTGGAACAGATTAAAATAAAAAACCAAGGGATGACTGTACCTTTATTGAAGATTGTTGATGGCATATGGAAGATAGGGAGGAGTAGTTAGTGTATGGAAGGGAAATCCCCCTCCAAAAGGACTTCAGGTATCAAAGCCCTAAGTAAGTAAGTAAGTTTATTCAGGTATACATTTACAAAGATTATCATACATAGCAGCATATGTATAGAGAACCTAGGGTAACCCAAAAAAGTCAGACAGAGTGACTTATTTCCATTGGGGTCCTTTACTTATTTTCTTTACTTATCTGGGGTTACTTCTCTTCTTGTTTTTTTAATCCCACTAGGACCAGCTTGAGAGTCACTAGACCCCTGTCTAGAAAAATAACTGTCCACAGTCCTCTGTTTCTGGCGCCTCTTTAACATTTGCCTGAAGTAGGACATTGTTTGGTTACTGAACGTGCTGCTGTTATGGCTTGTTTGAGCTTGCTCAGGGTGGTATTTTTCAACAAATGCCTGAACCCTATTCCACATTGCACAAATCTCCTTAATCTCTGAAGAAGGCACCCTTCACTCCCTCTTCCTCCTCCTGTGAATCAATAGCCTCAAATCTGGTCTCATGCTCTTCCATTTCCAGCTGTTGCAGCTCTTCAGTTATTAGCTCTACCCTGTGATCCTCCACCAACTCTTCCACATAATTGCCACTCACCTCCAAACCCAGGGATTTGCCCAATGCCACAATACCTTCCACAACAGGCAGAGGGTCGTCAGGGTCAGGGCCAGCCTCAAACCCTTCAAAATCCCTCTGTTGGACACAACCTGGCCACAATGGTCTCCAAGCAGAGTTCAAAGTCCTGGAAGTCACTCCCTCCCAAGCCTTACCTATAAGGCCTATGCAGCTGTAGATATTGAAGTGATTCTTCCAGAACTCTCTAAGGGTCAACTGAGTGTCCGAGGTCACTTCAAAGCACTTTTCAAACAATGCTTTTGCGTAGAGTTTTTTGAAGTTGGAAATGACCTGCTGGTCCATGGGCTGGAGGAGAGGAGTGGTGTTAGTAGGCAAGAACTTCACTTTTATAAATATGAAGTCTTCACACAGTAGGTCTTCCATGTTTTGAGGAGGATGTGCAGGAGCATTGTCCATTAACAGGAGACACTCTTTGCCCAATTCCTTTTCCTGTAGGTATTTTCTCACACTGGGGCCAAACACTTCATGGATCCACTCACTGAAAAGTTGCTTTGTGACCCATGCATTCTGACTAGCTCTCCACAAGACACACAATCTATTTTTGACGACATTGTGTTTCTTGAACACACTGGGATTTTCTGAGTGATACACCAATAAAGGCTTCAATTTAAAATCCCCAGTAGCATTACTACACAACATGAGAGTTAGCCTGTCTTTCATAGGCTTGTGTCCTGGCAGTGTCTTTTCTTCCTGAGTAATGAAGGTCCTGTTGGGCATTTTCTTCCAAAACAGGCCTGTTTCGTCACAATTGAAAACTTGTTCAGGTTTCAATTTTTCAGTCTTTATGTAGTCCTGAAACTCGTTTATGAATTTTTCAGCAGCATGTTTGTCTGAACTGGCAGCCTCACCATGCCTTACCACATTGTGTATGCCACTATGCTTCTTAAATCTCTCAAACCAGCCTTTGCTGGCCTTAAATTCACTCACACTACAATCAGCACTGGTTGCAGGCATTTTTTGCAAGATCGGCATGCAACTTCCTTGCCTTTTCACAAATGATTGACTCCAACACACTATCACCCGCTAACTCTATCCTTGATCCACACCAGCAACAACTTCTCAATCTCTTCGATTATTTGTGGTCTATTTTGGCTAGCATATTAACACCTTTTGCAACATCAGCTTTCTTGATTTGTTCCTTCTTAGCCAGGATAGAAGCGATAGTTGACCTGTTTTTGTCATATATCCTGGCAAGCTCAGAAATACGCACACCACTCTCGTATTTTTGTATTATGTATTTCCTTCTTCATATCTATGGTGTTTCTCACTATCTTCACCACAGGGGTACCACTAGGAACTTTCTTGGAACCCATGGTAGTAGCTTATTTCACAGTTGCACTTAATGAACAAACTCCAAACAATTAATTAATTGTGAAATGTTTGGATGAGCATGCAGGGTATTGTTCTCTCAAGTGTAAACAACGCGAGACTGGCTCTCCACGCCTGCTTGCTGAGGCACCCAAGCGCGCCTGGGCGGACAGGTCTGGTACGCACTTGTTCGCTTAGCGATATTTTGTTCGATTGAAAGAGTAGCAGGGGAGGCCGCCGAATATATCTGGTCACCATAATCGAGCTTCGATAAAATTAGGGCTGAATGCAGGCGTAGGAGAGTTCTACGATCAGCCCCCCATGAAAGATGTGCTTGGGTTTTAAGGAGGTTCAGCCGGCTTGTTCTATTTCCGATATGTTCAATTGCCGAGCCGTTCAATTTCTGAGGGTCCACTGTATATGTATTTTTAAATCTTTATACAGTAGTGTACTGTATATTGTAATAAACAGAATAGAGGTTATCAGCTCTAATATACATTACTATTTAGGTATGCATACTGGTCAGAGAGCCCATCGTAAGTCCAAGTCATCAGTAAACGAGTACGTCGCTAAGTGAGGAGAGGCTGTACAGTGGAATATCTGGGACAAGAGAGCGTCTAGTGAAGGTAATGAAATGGGTTTTCGCACTAGAAAATTTAAAGCCATGAGAAGTGGCCCAATGGGAAACACGGTCAATCGCATCCTGAAAAGAGGCCACTACCAGTCAACAGTCAGCGCCTGCATAAGCTATAGCGAAGTCATCCACATAAAGTGACAATCAAATATGCGATGGAAGAACGGAAGGTAGGACATTTACAGCCAAGAGAAAAAGGGTAGTGCTAAGGACACAACCTTGTGGGACTCCCTCAGCCTGAACAAAGTCTGAGGAGAGCAAGGCGCCAACATGGACACGAAAATGTCTTTCAGATAAGAAAGCAGCAAGGAAGCTCGCTAGATTACCAGGGAGGGCCTAAGGAGTGGGCCTGGGCTAAGATGTAATACCTCCAAGTGGTGTCATATGCCTTCTCAAGATCAAAAAAGACTGCTAAGATGGAGTGGTTATTAGCAAAGGTATTTTGCATATACGTATCTAAGTGGAGCAAGAGATCCAAAGCAGAGCAGCCCCTGCAAAAGCCATATTGGTAAGAGAAAGACAACTGTGAGTCTCCAAATACAGTGGTCCCCCACCTAACGAGCAAAATTCATTCCAGAAGCCTGCTCAAGTGCCATTACCGAACGAATTTACTTCCCTAAATAATGTCACGTAGGTTAGTCTATTTCAGACCCCCAAAAATACACTTCCACAAGCACTTACAATATTATACTTACATAATTGTACGATTTCGGGGTGCTCGTTAGGCGGGGGGACCACTGTACCATATCAGACATATATTCACCAATTGTTCCATCACCTTGCAGACTACACTGGTCAGAGCAATGGGACAATAGTTAGAGTTATCAAGCCCCAAAGTGCCTGGTTTGCGAAACGGTAGTACAATGGCAGATTTCCATTGTTGAGGGAGAATCCCTCACTTCCAAACAAGATTGAAAAGACATAAAAGGACTGTAAGGGCTGTAGATTGCAGATGCTGTAGCATACGGATATGAATATCTTCGGGCCCAGCTGCCAATGACTGGTAAGCGGAAAGCTCCATCCCATTAGAAGAGAAATCCAAGGGCGATTGCTCCCTAGCAGACTTAGAAGCGAGAAACGAGGGACAGAGGTGAAGCCCTTGGGAAACACAGACAAAATAGTTCCCGATTTCCATGGCAACTTCAAGAGGTTCCGCAACACTAACACCAGCAACCTGCAAAACGGGAGCTGGGTCCGGACCATATTTGCCACACAACTTCCGTACCTTTTTCCAAACTGCACACAGGAGGCAATCAAAAAAACATTAAAAACAGGATACAATGACAGGTTTCCTCTTTAATGTACTGTAACTGTTAATATTAGACAGAACTTTCAGAATAGAATGTTTTAGTGCTTAGTTTTGATTATAATAAAAATTCAGAATAGAAACAATGATTTGAGGTAAAAGGTAAACAGGAATAAAATTTTAAGAGTATAAAAAGTACAGTACATATGTATAGAATAATAACGGAGGACTTAGGAAGAGAAAGAATTAGTAAATGGGGGAGGAACAACGAAGACCAAGATAACAAAGCTTGGAAAAGATAAGTAAAATCATTAAAATATATTTAAAATTAAGTATATTCTGTATGTCTAATATGTTAATGTAGTGTCACTAAAGTGCAGTATACTTCCTTAAGTTTGAACCTGTTTTATAAAAGAATAAAAAAATACAGTCCCATACTGTAAGTACGTACTGTACATTGTAATTTTAGAGAATGTAAACAGATGGACCCTATCTGTCTGACACTTGACATAAATGAAGATGGTTTCACAAGCAAGATCTACGGTAATGTTATTTGTTAAAAATCCACAAAATGATCAAAACCAACATTGCTGTTATGAAGAATATTATGATTTCCTGTTTGGTAAATGCATAACTTCGGTAGAAACTTTATTCCACTTAATATCTCTTAAGAACTTAAAATTTTGACCATTACCAGCTGATTTACTGTGCAAATCTGAATTTCTTGTTTTACTTTTATACTAGTCTTCCGTACTTCTACATTTCTATGCTTGATATCAAGCTTGTAGAACTAAATGACTCCTATGGATTCACCTTTCAGTTAAACACAGTATAAAATTATTAAAACAAATTTAAAACTGATATAAATAGGTTCGAATTGAATGCCTGAACAATTAGAGAAAGAATACTTTATAAAAATAAAAGTTGGTACAGTATTTGTACTATACTACTTAAAATTACCCTTTATGTCAATGTTCAATAGTGCCTAGTCCAGATAAAACAAATAGATTAACAAAATTTGAACAAGCTCTTTATTTATTTAGCTTAACTTTGTAAGCTGTTATAACACCTATATCAATTTTACATTCAAAGAATACGTATCAGCCACATGTATCATCTTTGCCACACGACAATTATTGACTTACATTTTAAATATTCTATTGGCATAGTACTGTCTAGAAAGAAAAAACTGCCTAATTATGTTTAATTCTAGCAGAGTTGGAGAATGACTAAGCCGACAAATTGTAAGAAAAAGCATGTACAGTGGACCCCCGAGTTTCGTAAGGTTCTTATTTCGTAAAAATCGTGTTTCGTAAGCTTTTTTCGATTTCGAGAATCATAAACTGGCTCGTGTTTCGTAACGTATTAGACCTGTCCGCCTGCTCCGCGCCTGCGCAGGACACCCGCCAGTGAAGCATTGTTTACCATTGAGAGAACATTACCCAGTGCGCTCTTTCAAACATTCACAATACATTTGGTGTCTTTTTTGGTGGTTTAGTGATTGTCACTGTGAAATAAGTCACCATGGGTTCAAAGAAGCTTCATAGTGGCACCCCAGTGGCAGCATTCATGCAGGGAGTGTAGCATTCATGCAGGGAGTGTAGCATTCATGCAGGGAGTGTAGCATTCATGCAGGGAGTTTAGCAGCCATGCAGGGAGTTTAGCATTCATGCAGGGAGTGTAGCATTCATGCAGGGAGTTTAGCATTCATGCAGGGAGTTTAGCATTCATGCAGGGAGTTTAGCATTCATTCAGGGAGTTTAGCAGGCATGCAGGGTGTGTAGCATTCATGCAGGGTGTGTAGCATTCATGCAGGGAGTTTAGCATTCATGCAGGGAGTTTAGCAGGCATGCAGGGAGTTTAGCAGGCATGCAGGGAGTTTAGCAGGCATGCAGGGAGTTTAGCAGGCATACAGGGAGTGTAGCATTCATGCAGGGAGTGTAGCATTCATGCAGGGAGTTTAGCAGGCATGCAGGGAGTTTAGCAGGCATGCAGGGAGTTTAGCATTCATGCAGGGAGTTTAGCAGGCATGCAGGGAGTGTAGCATTCATGCAGGGAGTTTAGCATTCATGCAGGGAATTTAGCATTCATGCAGGGAGTTTAGCAGGCATGCAGGGTGTGTAGCATTCATGCAGGGAGTTTAGCATTCATGCAGGGAGTTTAGCATTCATGCAGGGAGTTTAGAATTCATACAGGGAGTTTAGCATTCATGCAGGGAGTGTAGCAGGCATGCAGGGAGTGGGGATTCCCCAACAAGTGTTTAATTGTGATGAAACAGGCCTGTTTTGGAAGAAAATGCCCAAGAGGATCTTCATTACTCATTACCCTATCTTCCAGATGCCTGCAACTCTTCAATAAAGGTAAGTAAATGTATGTATGTATGTATGTATGTATGTATTTTGTATGTATGTAATAGTATATGTATGTATGTATTATATATATATATATATATATATATATATATATATATATATATGTATAATATTATATATATATATATATATATATATATAAAATATATATATATATATATATATATATATATATATATATATATATATATATATATATATATATATATATATATATATATATATATATATATATATATATATATATATATATATATATTTATATTTTTTTTTCAACAAGTCGGCCGTCTCCCACGAGGCAGGGTGACCCAAAAGAAGAAAATCCCCAAAAGAAAAAACTTTCATCATCATTCAACACTTTCACCACACTCATACTTAATCACTGTCTTTGCAGAGGAGCTCAGATACTACATATATATATATATATATATATATATATATATATATATATATATATATATATACAGTGGTACCTCGACTTACGATGGTCCCCAAACACACCCTTTTATGTAAGTTTATTTTTTTAAATGCTTTTGTAAGTGTAATTTTGGGGGTCTAAACGGACTAGTCTATTTTACATCATTTCTTAAGGAGATAAATTCGTTTGGTAATGGCACTTGAACAGCATTCTGGAATGAAAAAATATCGTAAGTCGAGGTACCACTGTATATATATATATATATATATATATATATATATATATATTGTTTTTAATTATTTTGTATGTGAATATTTTTTTATGGAACGGATTAATTGTATTTACATTATTTCTTATGGGAAATATGGGTTCGAATTTCGTAAACTTCGTGTTAAGTAATAGCTCCTGGAACGGATTAATTACAATACTCGGGGGTCCACTGTATAGCAGAAGGACATCATTTATTATAACGACATTTCACCTACAAAAGGCTTTATCAAGCCTCTTGTATATGAAATGTCTTAATAATAATAATAATACAGTGGACCCCCGGATTACGATATTAATCCGTTCCAGAGGGCTTATCGTAAACCGAAAATATTGTAATCTGAATATTTCCCCATAAGAAATAATGGAAATAAAATTAATCCATTCCAGACACCCAAAAGTATTAAAATAAATTCTTTTTGTACAACATATAGACATTAAATTACACAGAAAACAATGAGAAATATAAATAATTTAATACTGTACTATAATAACATGTCACTTACCTTTATTGAAGAGGTGTTGATGTGTGGAAGATGGGAGGAGTGGGGAGGATGGAGGAGTTGCTAGTGTTTGGAAGGGAAATCCCCTTCCATTAACATTGCAGGTACCAAATTCTTTTCTGGGGTTACTGGCCTTTTTCTTTTAATGCCACTAGGACCAGCTTGAGAGTCACTGAACCCCTCTCTCACAAAAAATCTGTCAAGGGAGCTCTGTGTCTGGCGATTCTTTAAAACATCCCTGAAATGGGACACCACAGTGTCATTGTACAGGTTGCCAGCACGGCCTGCAACAGCTTAGTGATATTCATCCATAAAGCCTTGCACCCTGCTCCACATTCCACAAATCTCCTTAATCATTGAAGGCAACTTCCTCCATCTCTGTTCCTCCTCCTCCTCTGAACCATTTTCCTGAACTGTGGTCTGTTGTTGCTGTTGCTGTTGAAGCTATTGCAGATCTTCAGTGGTTATTTCTTCATTGTCCTCCTCCACCAACTCTTCCACATCCTCGGTACTAAAATCCAACCCCATGGACTTGCCCAGTGCCACAATTTCTTCCACAACAGGCTCAGGCTCAGGGTTCTGAGGCTCATCCCCAAAACCTTCAAAATCCCTCTCTTGGACACAGTCTGGCCACAATTTTCTATAGGCAGAGTTCAAAGTCCTGGTAGCCACTCCCTCCCAAGCCTTACCTATAAGGTTTACACAATGCAGGATATTGAAACAATCTTTCCAAAACTCTTTTAGGGTCATATTAATGTCTGTGGTCACTTGAAAGCACTTTTGAAACATTGCTTTGGTGTAAAGTTTTTTAAAGTTTGAAATGACCTGCTGGTCCATGGGGGCAAGAACTTCACTTTGATGAACTTAAAAATCCTGCACAATTTGCTCTGCCAAGTCTGGAGGATAAGGAGCATTGTCCATTATCAGGAGGCACTTAAGTGGCAAATTATTTTCCTCGAGATATTTCTTCACACTGGGGCCAAACACTTCATGGAACCAATCCAAGAAAATTTCCCTCGTGACCCATGCCTTACTGTTAGACTTCCACATCACACACAAATTAGCCTTGGCGACACTGCATCTCTTAAACACTCTGGGATTTTCAGAGTGATACACCAATAAAGGCTTCACTTTAAAATCCCCGCTAGCATTAGCATACAACATAAGAGTTAGCCTGTCTTTCATAGGCTTGTGTCCTGGCAGTGCCTTTTCCTCCTGTGTAATGAAGGTCCTGTTTGGCATTTTCTTCCAAAACAGGCCTGTTTCGTCACAATTGAACACTTGTTGGGGTTGGAATTGTTCAACCTCTATGTACTCCTGGAATTCCTGCACATATTTTTCAGCCGCACTTTTGTCACAACTGGCTGCCTCACCATGCCTTATCACACTATGTATGCCACTACACTTCTTAAATCTGTCAAACCAGCCTTTGCTGGCTTTTAATTCGTTCACTTCAGCACTCGTTGCAGGCATTTTCTAGATGAGATCATCATGCAACTGCCTTGCTTTGTCAGATATTATCGCCTGCATAACACTATCTCCTGCTAATTGTTTCTCGTTGATCCACACCAACAACAAATTTTCCACATCTTCCAGCACTTGCGATCTCTGTTTTATGATCATATTTGCACCTTTCGCAACAACAGCTTCCTTGATTTTATTTCCCTTGGCCACAATGGTAGCGATGGTTGAATAGGCTTTTCCATACAGTCTGGCCAGGTCAGCGATACGCACTCCACTTTCATATTTTGCTATTATCTCTTTCTTCACTTCTACCGTATTTCTCAGCGTCTTTACCACAGGGCTGGCACTAGGAGCTTTCTTTGGACCCATGGTGGCTTATTTAGCAGTTGTAAGCACTAAAAACAATGGAATAATGACAAAATGTATGGTATGAATGTGTGGGTGGCGCTCACTCGCTGGTAAACAATGGCACACTGACTGTGGATGGCGCGTTGTGCCGTTCCAGGGCACGTGTACGCATCCAAGACTAATAGTGTATTCCGAGCGGATCACTGTAAACTGAGCCAATATTTTTATGGGAAAATGTATCGCTAACCAAATTTAGCGTAATCCGACGCCATCGTACTCCAGGGGTCCACTGTACTAAAAGATCCCCTTTTGCCATAATGTCCTTGTCCAACCAATTCCATCAGAATCCAGATATGCAGGTGTAGAATCCTAGAGATTGTCTCCATTAAAAGTACAGTAGGGCCCCGCTTTACGGCGTTTCGCCTTACAGCATTCCCCTAATACGGCGATTTCAAATTATGACCAAAACTTGCTATACGGCTCCCCGTCTTTCTAATACAGCACGCCCCACCCAGTTTGTTTACATTCTCCATGAGCACATCTCTCTATTATGTCTGGAAACTTTCCAAAATTTCAAGTGTTTTAAAGTTATTGCATATTTTATATGTACAGTGTTCCCTCAACTAACGAACTTAATCCGTTCCAGGAGCTAGTTCTTAACACGAAAAGTTCGTAATTTGAAACCTTATTTCCCATAAGAAATAATGTATAAATACAATTAATCCGTTTCCACCCAAACATTTTCACCAAAAATTAATTTTTTTAAAGAATAAATACTATAGTTTTATATACAGAAAACAATGAGAAATAAATATAATGCACTAATTATAATGGACAAATGAACAGTTAAATAAGTTTTACCTTTATTGAAGACTCTTGTTGGCGTATGAGAGTTTGTTTGGCGAGAGGACAAAATACAGTGGTACCTCGACTTACGATAGTCCCCAAACTCACCCTTTTATGTAAGTTTATTTTTTTAAATGCTTTTGTAAGTGTAATTTTGGGGGTCTAAAAGGACTAGTCTATTTTACAACATTTCTTAAGGAGATAAATTCGTTTGGTAATGGCACTTGAACAGCATTCTGGAATGAAAAAATATCGTAAGTCGAGGTACCACTGTAGTCCTTCAATATGACAATAATATCAACTCTACAGCTTATTTATCTAGCACAATTCATCTAATATGACATAATAAACAATATTAATAACATAGAAACATGATATAAACTCTAGAATGAATAAAACATGTCATTATGAATCTGGAAGGACTGGTGGAGTGTGTGTTGGTGTAACTGTTGGGTATAAGGACTGGTGGAGTGTGTTGGTGTTGTTGTTGGGTATAAGGAGATGGTGGCAGACGACGGCGCTCTTCTCAGTGTCCCTATAATCTCAAACAACATTATAGAAGTTAAGTTTTGTGTCGTCATTTTCTATCGATTAATTGCCTAATTTACTTAAGTAAGTTTATTCAGGTATACACAAATCCAGTTATACATAGATTATCATACATAGCAGCATATGTGTAGAAAACCTAGGATAACCCAAAAAAGTCAAGACAGAGTGACTTATTTCCATTGCTACACTTTATCACTGGCTGGTGCTATAGCCTTTATCGACTTGTGAAGCTTCTTTGGACCCATGGTGACTTATTTCACAGTGACAATCACTTAACCAACAATAAACACAACAAAAGTATTGTGAATGTTTGAAAGAGCATGCTGGGTAATGTTCTCTCAAGTGTAAACAACGCTTGACTGGCATCCTGTCCGCCTCACCGCGCAAGCGCTGGGCAGGCAGACAGGTCTGGTACGGTTCACTTCACGAGTAAATGTTAGCTACGTGAGAAAAATATTTTGTGAAAAAAGCGTTCGTTACGCGATTTGTTCACTATATGGAGCCTTCGTTAGGCAGGGGTCCACTGTACTCTGATAATTATACTTATGTGTACCTGTACCTAAATATACACTGTGCTGGCATGCAGGTACACATTAAAATCACTAGAGCCTCTCTACTCTTGACACCATATAATAATCTCTTGGGCGCATTAACTCTTTGGGGGTCGCCAGGCCCTCTCCCAAACTTGTTCTCAGGGTCACAAATTTTTCGGAAATTTTTTTTTATTTTTTCTTATGAAATGATAGAGAATCTTTTTCCGATCATAACGCCACCAAAATTATGAAATTTGATCAAAAACTAACGGAATTATGCTTTCGCGAAATTAGCAGTATCGATGACATTTACGCATCGGCGATTTCGCCCACTTTGAGCCCTATTTTCGGCAAATTCCAATGTTTCAATCTACTAAAATTATAGCTATTTCGCTAGAATTCCATTTGTTCTATCAATTGAGTACAAGAAACCGCCAATTTACCGATTTCAACTACCCAATAAGGTGGTCAGAAATTGGCAATTTGGCCAATTTCACACAAATTTCAAAAGATGCCAATTTCAAAATAGGGTCCAGAATAAATGAGACAGACATTCCTGGCACTCAAATAACATTTTATCTGTTCATTAGTCACGTCTACAGGCTCCCTTTACATTACTTTTGCTTTCCATATTGAATTTTTATTCTCACAAAAAATAGAAGATTTACTGTTATGTATACAACTGCATCATTGTAAAAATGGTATAAATAATATCAGCGCACTTGTGCAAGAATATTAGACTACCCAGTTGATGTGTATTGGACGAATGGCGTGATTTGTTTACTCTTGAACATCGGCCAAAATCGAACATTTTCGCTGCTTTGCGCTCAGTTTCAAGGTACTTATCATCATAAAACCAGTCAAAATTATCTCTATTTCTGTAATATATCATCCATTCTATCAAATGAGACTAGGAAAACGAGAATACAAGCATAAATACCATATGAAAATAGACTGCAAAGTCGCTGTTTTAAACGAAAAACACGGTCAGAGTTTTTTTTTCCTCATTATGCACTGTGGTGTGCAGGATTTTTTTATACTGCGCACACTGACCGCACAGACCCATTCTCTCACATCTAGGCCTAACAGCCTGTTTCTGCTTGATTTGAGGGCGCTAGAATTTAGGCATACTAGTACGATGAAAACCCTGGTGCGTAAGCCATACTAGTATGGCCGAAACCCCGAAAGGGTTAAATGTCGTATATTACGTTAATATAGACATTTCCATTAATCCATCTATGATATTTTTTTTTTCAAAATTATATAATAAACGTGCTACATAACATATAAACATGATGCATACACCCACAGTATAAAAATTGACATAAATATGAGATGTGTTTACCAAGCAGTTTGTAGAAGTGTAAGAAGAATTACGTTTTCTCTAGACAAACACTAGTTACTGGGGGATAACTGTAGAAAAATATTCTTATAGTATGCCTTCACTCTATCTATAGCTATTCATGACCCTTGTGGGTTTAGCACTTCATTTTTATTATTATGATTATGATTAAAATAATAATAATAATAATAATATCATCATTCACTCTAAAAATGGTGTGTTGCATGAGAATGGGAGTGTTGCTGTTTATTTATTCTTCTGTATTAACTTGTCAAAGCATCATTCCTTCTAAAAATGATGTTACATGAGAATGGAAGTGTTGCTCTTTATTTATTCTATAGTACAACTGTGGAGACAACTTGTACACAATGTAAGGTGTTTGTATGAACATGTATCGACCATAACCAGATGCGTTTGTTTACATAGTACTCTGCGACTCTGTCCTCTTACTCGTTTTCTCTCTCGTTTATTGTTTTTATTTCGCTTACTCACCTCTCACTCTACATTAAGACTACAAATATTTTAAGGTAAGTAATAAGTGTACTGTATATGCATTTTATTGCTCTAGGCCGCTTTAAATGTAGTATATTATGTGTGGGTGGGGTGGCCAGGCGGGCTACCATACCTCCCACACCTGACTTTCTACAAATAAATAATTTTCACCTCTTACCCTACATTAAGACTACAAATATTTTGAGGTAAATAATGAGTGTACTGTGTGTGTATTTTACTTTTTATTGTTTTTTAATGCCTAGTTATATTGCTAACTTAACCCTTTCAGGGTCGAGACCTCCGATCCTTACTCGTTTTCAGGGTCGAAACATTTTCAGAAAAAAAAAATATTATTTTTTCTTATGAAGTGATAGAGAATCTTTTTCCAATCATAATGACACCAAAAGTATGAAATTTGGTGAAAAACTAACGGAATTATGCTCTCGCAAAGCTAGCGGTATCGACGATATTTATAAATCGGCGATTTCGCCCACTTTGAGCCCTATTTTCGGCCAATTCCAATGTCTCAGTCTACTAAAATCATAGCTATTATTCTAGAATTCCATTTTTTCTATCGATTGAGTACAAGAAACCACCAATTTACCGATTTCAACTACCCAATAAAGTGGTCAGAAATTGGCAATACAGTGGACCCCCAGTTTTCGTGATTTTTTCGTTCCAGAATGCTGTTCAAGTGCCATTACCAAACGAATTTATTCCCATAAGGAATAATGTAAATTAGACTAGTCCTTTTAGACCCCCAAAAATACACTTACAAAAGCACTTATAAAAATACATTTACATAATTGTTCAAGTTTGGAGCATCACGATCACCGGGGGTCCACTGTATTGCCAATTTCACACAATTTCAAAAGATGCCAATTTCAAAATAGGGTCCAGAATAAACAAGACAGACATTCCTGGCACTAAAATAACATTTTATCTGTTCATTAGTCACGTCTCGAGGCCCCTCTTACATTACTTTTGCTTTCCATTTTGAATTTTTATTCTCACAAAAAATTGAAGATTTTCTGTTATGTATACTACTGCATCATTGTAAAAACGATATAAAGAATATCAGCGCACTTGTGCAAGAATATTAGACTCATCAGTTGATGTGTACTGGACGCGTGGCGTGATTTGTTTACTCTTGAACATCGGCAAAAATCGAACATTTTCGCTACTTTGCGCTCAGTTTCTAGGTACTTGTCATCGAGAAACCAATCAAAATTATCTCATTTCTCTAATATATCTTCCATTCTATCAAATGAGACCAAGAAAACGAGAATACAACCATAAATACCATATGAAAATAGACTGCAAAGTCACTGTTTTCTGTGTACTGCAGAATTTTTTTATACTGCGCACAGTGACCGCACAGACCCATTCTCTCACATCTAGGCCTACCAGCCTGTTTCTGCTTGATTTGAGGGCGCTAGAAATTAGGCGTACTAGTACGTCAAACGCCCTGAAAGGGTTAATGTATGCTAGTGTAAACTTGTTATTTGACATTTACAGTAGACCCTCGCTATTCGAACATTCTTCATTCCAGAATGCTGTTCAAGTGCTGTTACCAAACAAATTTATTCCCATAAGGAATGATGTAAATTAGATTAGTCCACTTCAGAACCCCAAAAATACACTTATAAAAGCACTTACAATAATAAACTTACATAAAAGGGCGAGTTTGGAGTGTTCAAATAGCGAGGGTCCACTGTATATCCATTTATAAATGTGTTCTGCTTTCCGGTGGTAGCCTGGAACCTAACCTGCCGTATAAGTGGGGCCCTACTGTACATACTATACAGTACTGTATTTTGAAGAAAGACACTGGAAAACAAGGTTTTCAAACAACAAAACACAAGCAATGACATCCTGCAAGGGCTTGGTCTTAAAAACTGCATTTTTTATGGCAAGGTTTCTTCTTGTCTGTAGTAGCTTGTATTCAACTGGACAATATTTACTTGAATATTTTAAACACTACAATGCAAAATAAAATTATTTAAATAATGTAGTATGATAAGCTGAATAAAGTTTTTACCTCCCGTAATTAGCATAGACCTTTTCCCCTTATTACTGATGTTATTCCCCGGTTAATTCTTTTGTGAAAATCAGAAGATGATTATTTGAGACTACTTTACTACCGACTAATTACCTCATCACTGGTGATTTTAGCGAGTGTTTCTTCATCAGGTGTTCCAGCGATGACAAGGATGCGCGTTAGTTGGTCAATGTCTGAGAAGCCAGGTTAAGGCTGCTACAATATGTGTTAGAAGGAGCAGAGCATCAGAATTAAAGGCACTGAAAAGCCAATTAGTGACCTCGACACATGTAAGCCTAATGAAAAAGACACCCTAAAAGCCACATTAGTACAAACAAAACAGATTGTAACATTTACATTTACATACAGTACTATAAAAGTTAATTTTTCTTCACTAACATGTTGTAATAACTAGAATGACATCAATGTTAAAACAACAGACTAGTTGGCCCAAGTTTTCTATATTATATTACTGTGCAAGAAGGAGGAGTGTCAAAAATGAGATTTTCCTTGTTAAAATTTTATAAATTTCTTATTACAGTCTTTATGATTCACTACACTTTATACTGCACAAAACTGCCATTCCTCACTTCCAGCTTTTTATTTTTATTTATATTCTATTTGACTAATAGGATATTAGTTTCTAGTATACACTAAGAATAGGAAACCCTCATTCTTTTATGCAAATCATTCTTTCCATCTGCGAATAGCTCCTAATTCAGCCGCCACCAAGAGTTTCTTTGCCATTACTCAATAAACCGTTTGGTGTATCTCTCGACTTTCTACTTTGGAGCTTTTAATGAATACAGAATGAAATAGTCTGCAATGCCACTTCATTTTATATTTTGGAAAAATTAAGAAATGCCTTTAACAAATCTAGATTCAGTATTGGATTAACCCCTACTGTAGTTGATAAAGGAAACCAATAGAAGGTAATGACTCTGCATAAGAAACAAATATAAGTGAAAATAAGGAAGAATAGGATAAGTGACAGTAAAAGAAAAACAAAGAACAGGTACAGTCAGCCCTCTTATATATAGTGATTTTTTTGGTAAATGGGACTGAAAAAGTTCTTCCAAAATGGAATAGAACATACAATAAAGGCCTTCCACATGGTATTTAATTTTGAATGTTGCTTCTCAGCTGCAGTTAAAAAAAAAATTATTATACAGTGGACCCCCGAATTTCGGCCATAATTCGTTCCAGAAGGCTGTTCAAGTGCCATTACCGAACGAATTCGTTCCCATGAGGAATAATGTAAAGCAGGTTAGTCCGTTTCAGACAACAAAAAATACACTTACAAAAGCACTTACAATAATACACGTACATAACTGTTCGAGTTTTGAGGTGGTCGAAACTGGGGGGTCCACTGTATAGAGTAGTTTATATAGATTGAAAAATCAGCATCCATACACAACAGTACTTACCTAGAAGGGTAGATGTATGCAAAGAAAACAGCCATTTTTCCCTAGTCTACTTAACAAATCCTGTTCAATAACATGAACTTATAACAATGTACAGATATTCCCACTGACACCAAATAGCCTGGATGGTATTTGAAAAAGTAAATAATATAAAGTTGCCTGCGATTTATTCAAACTAGGTGAGCTGAAGACCTTGGTTAATTAAATTATTTTGCTGTAGTATTAACAAGAGGATTTACAGTAGCACTCTGAAACAATTCTTCCAACCCAATAACAATTACGGTAACAGACATTTGTTACTCTTACAACTTCACAAAGGAATACTTACCAGGAAGCACTCTATTTTCACTTGAGAAGAGCTATAGAACAGAACATCTGATCAGCCAAGTCTGCATAATTATAGAGTAATGTACACTATACAAAAATATTAGACACAACATTTGCCTAATTCATGAATATTAAATATGCAGGCTGATGTAATAAAAAAAATCACATTTTAGTCTGCCAAATTCTTATTACTGAGTAATAATAATATAATCAAACTTAATTGCTAAACCTGAAATGGTCATACAGCACTGCAGGGTGGGATGAGCTAAAGAAGGAATATGCAAAGGTCAGGCAGGAGTGTCTACCTACCTGGAGGGTGTTCTATGAGTCAACACCCCTGCAGCCTGGTCCATGACCAGGCCTATATTCAAAGGAGTACAGGTCTAAGGATTTTAAACGTTCCCAGTAATTGAGGTGCTTGACTGTATATACTTATAAGTGTGGTGAAAGTTCTCTGTATATTCTCCAGATTTACAATTTCTCCTGCCTTGAAAGAAGCCATTAGTGTACAGCAGTATTCCAGCCTAGAGAGAACAAGTGACTTAAAAAGGATCATCACTGACGTGGCATCCCTTATTTTGAAGGTTCTCATTATTCATCTTATCATTTTTCTTAACAGATATGATAATGACATTGTTGTGATCTTTGAAAGCAGATTCTCTGACATTATCACTCCCAAGTCCTTCACATTTGTTGTCCGGTCTATTGTGCAGTTAGAATTTGTTTTATAGTTCAATCTAGCTTTTATTTTCTCAAGTTTTTCCATACTGCATGTATGGAACCTGCTCCCTATCCTAACCTTCATACTAGTAAACCAGTTTCTTGTTATTGAAATAATCATGAGACAAACTGCAATGATGGAAGAAAAGTAATTGAATCTGAAATGACAAAGCCATCTCAAATTTTTATGTCAGAGAGAAAGTAGAGTCTTGATGCCACTACAAGAGCATCAACAGGTACAATTCTTGAGAAGGCTGATGAAACAAGGTGTCAGGTCATGTGACTGTACTTCTGTTTTAAATAAACACTTCTCAGTGTACTAAAATTTCTTAGTCTATGTATTAAACTAACGTGCAGAGTATATGAGAGTAGAGATCCAACAGATTAAGTTTTATTTCTGGCTTATTTTCAAAATGTCGATTTTCTGATTTATACATGTGACATTTCACTAGTATAGATTTCCCTCTTCATGTGAATTCACTATTATGCTATGTCCCATTTATATTAGTAATTCTGTATGTGCAATGTACAGTCACTGTCTGCAACTAAATCAGTTTGCAAAACACTGTAGATTCTTATTATGAGGAGGTAAGTGTTGAGGGGGTTAGCACTGCTGCCAAAAGCCTGGAATGCATCTAATGCATAAAGCAAGGAACACCTACATATTATTTAAAATACTGTGTAAACCCATATATAAACATAAAAGTCATATTCAGGAACCAACAGACTGGCAGCGCCCTTTATCTCATGCATGCGACTATGCTTGAGTAAAACATGCAGTGAAAGTTTAAAGAGTAGTGTGTACAAGTGCATCAAGATTAGTGCCTGAATTCAGAGATAAAGTTGCACTATGAATAAAAAATGTTTGAACTAGGCCTCAAGTCAATGGATGAGTGAAGAAGAGGGGATGTGAGCATAACATACAAAATAATACAGAGCATATACAGAGAAGGCAAAGACAGGCTCTATATTAGAAGCATATACTGTCTCATCATACGTATTTGTATTGTAATTTAAGTAACCAGTACAGCGGACCCTTGGTTTTCGTTCACCTCCAAACTCGAACAATTATGTAAGTGTATTTTTGTAAGGAGCTTTTGTAAGTGTATTTTTGGGGGTCTGAAATGACTAATCTAATTTACATTTGTACTTCTTCTTCTTTCAACAAATCGGCCATATCCTACCGAAGCAGGGTGGCCCAAAAAGAAAAACAAAAGTTTCTCTTTTTAACTTTAGTAATGTATACAGGAGAAAGGGTTACTAGCCCCTTGCTCCTGGCATTTTAGTCGACTCCTACGACACGCATGGCTTACGGAGGAAGAATTCTGTTCCACTTCCCCATGGAGAACATTTGTACTTATGGGAACAAATTCGTTCGGTAACGGCACTTGAACAGCATTCTGGAAAGAATTTTCAATGAAAACCGAGGGTCCACTGTACTACTCACTTTGTTAAACTTAACAATTATTTCTTCTTATTGTGATTTTTATTATGAATTAATCGAGTAGTATAGAACAGGCTAAGATTTGACTGAGATGCTATACATTCTTCAGTCCTTCAGTTTATTTTATGTCCTGTGCAGTAATACACTGAAGTTTAGATTAGTATCTGCATTTGTATTTGGCCAACATAAATAACCTCCACAAATGTTTATAGCCAATTGTTTTACTAAAGAGTCTAACAAATTATTCTTGCAAAAATTCCAATAGTAGCAATGTTATAAGTAGTTATAAGTTATTTTAAGGCTGCCCAAAATGCTCTGCATAACCAGGGACTTTCTATAAAGTATGTCAATAATATCACCTTTTCTGTACCAACTGTAAGCCATTCTTTACAGAAATAAAGTGACTTTACTTTGTCAGGGATGTAACAAGACCAACATTACATGGTTGGAAATAACACACCCAAATAAGCTATAGAGATGTTAGGAAACATTGAACATAAGAGTGGTAAAGAAGTGGCATGGGCTGAGCAAGCACACAGTCAAAGCAGACTTCAAAAGGAAGTTCAAAAATAGATATGACAGGGGTCAATAGCTTCAGTCAGCTGAATGTTATGAGGCACAAACCAAGAGCTGGAGCTCAACCTTGCCTCCCCCTCTTCCCTGCAGCCAAATAGGTACGTAATTACAATGGCATAATCACATAATGCTCAACACGTTTCTCTTGCTTTATGCAGGTTCGCTTTGTGCAAATTTGCTATTATGCGATGTCGTATTTCTATTGGTAATTTCAAGCATAGTGTGCAATATACATTTCTCAAATGTCATCAGTGGGGTGATGCATATTGATGATTCTTGTTGTGCAGAATTAAGTGTTCATGACCTAATTGAGCTTAAACCAGCTGCTATGGCTCTGGAAGGTTACCGTTCCTTGTAATCATCCCTGACATGAAATAAGACAGATTACATCAAGCAAAAACGAAAGATTAAATATAGGCATAAAAAACATAAGTGTATGGAAGAAGTGAGGAGAAATGCGATAGGTACAGTAATTTTACAAGGATATGGTATGACACTTTCGATAATGAATATAAATAATGACTAAATAGGATTCTAAATATCAGAAATGCTGCAACTTGAGCCATTTCATAAACCTGGAATTTTTTCTGAATTTGAGAAGCAACACATTCCTGTTGTATCCAATTTTATTCAATAAAAAGTAAGACCCAAAAAATTGATTGAATTTTAAAAAATGTTTGCTTACATTAACATGCTAATACAGTGGTACCTTGACTTACAAGTACCCCAACTTACGAGTTTTCCGAGTTATGAGTCATCGTTCGGTCAATTTTTTGTTTAGAATTGTGAGCCAAAATCCTAGTTATGAGCGAAAAAAAATATTTACTGAAAATGACTAGTGATCTAATGCAGTTAGCTTCTCAAAAACTCTATTTTCTCTTACCCAGGACCAAAGAACACGTTATAGGAAGGAGCAGTAATGATTTTATATGCTCGGACTGGTCCTGGACATTCGCCATATTATTGCCTATTTTACTCATTCTAGTATACAGTAGACCGTCATTTAGCATGAGATTATGTTGCACGTTACGGGTATTGCACGATTAAAGAATTGCGGCACATTATTATCTAACACGACGTAAAAATGATATTGCACGGTCGCGGGAGGGGAAAAAATTTTGAGCACGAGGTCGCCTGCGGTGGGTTAAACCATTGAGTCAGTGGGGGAGTCCTACTGCTATCCCCTGCCACCCTCACCCACCCACGCATCCCTCCCAGCGTTCAGTTTGGTTCATACGCGTGCAGGACGACAATAATCGGGAAGCTCGCTGTGTTTATTTATATACATTTTCTCATTTTCATAAATCTACCAAGCAATCATGGCACCCAGTAAGCATACAAGTGTTCCAGCAAGTGACAAGAAAAGGTTTAACCATTCAAGTCTAGGAATTGCAAAGTTTGAGTGACTGACTGACTGACTTACTGAATGACTTGACTGACTTACTGAATGACTTGATTGACTTACTGAATGACTTGACTGACTTATTGAATGACCTGACTGACTTACTGAATGACTTGACTGACTTACTGAATGACTTGACTGACTTGACTGACTTACTGAATGACTTAAAGTTAGACACTCAGTACAACCATCGACTTCAGTTCCAGAACCTATACCATCCATCTCAGCCCAGTAGGGCCACAGCATAACTTTCCACTCTCTTCACAATCATCCACAAACACCAGCACCCACAATTTAAGGTAAATACTATTATTTCTGTTAAATTTGTAGTCTTAAGCAGTAAAAACAACATAATACATCATGATAATGAACTACAATTACTTTTATTTTTGTAAGATCTGTTGGTCTAAAAAAAACTTGTTTGGCTTTTTGGGGACTCCCAGCAACGTAACCCTATTTTTCCCATAAGTTCTTTTATTTATCTAACACAAATTTATCTAACACGACGTTTTCAGGAATGTAACTACCGTGCTAAATGACGGTCTACTGTATATCATGTTTCTATGTTACTTATAGTGTTTATTATGTCATATTAGATCAATTCTGATAGATAAATAAGCCACAGAGTTGATATTAGAGTTATATTGAAGTATTTTCTCCTGCCCCTGGGATGGTTTCTTTTTGGGCTGGAACAGATTAATGGCATTTCAATTAATTTCAGTGAGGAAAATTTATTTGATATATGAGCAAATTGAGTAATGAGCGCGGTCACGGAACGAATTAAACTCGCAAGTCAAGGTACTAAACATGGAATATGATAATTAGTGCTTATCAAAATAATAATATGTTACAGTACTTTTATACAGCACCTGATTGCTGTGGACTAATGGTGATGAAGAATGCCACTAAGGTGTAGGAGTAGAAAGGAGTCTGTTGGTAGATTTTGCTGGCATTTGAGTTATTGGGGGTTTTCACCAATCATGTGAGACAACTCATTAATAGAACTGACATTCTTTCAATGCAGGATGAAAACAAATTACATGTTATAACATAAAAAAACTAAAGTAGCTCTGAAGAAATTTAGGAAGCTAATGTTCTGGTTCTTGTTAACACACAGTACGTACTTAACTACTAACATAGATATACTATTAAAAAATTAAAATTAAAATTCTTTATTTCTCTGTTAATACGTATTACAATGTGGGGTTTACATATTACAGTGGACCCCCGGAGTTCGTACTGCTCCAAACTCGAACAATTATGTAAATGTATTTTTGTAAGTGCTTTTCTAAGTGTATTTTTGAGGATCTAAAAGGACTAATCTAATTTACATTATTACTTATGGGAACAAATTCGTTCGGTAACGGCACTTGAGCAGCATTCTGGAACAAATTAATGACAAATTCCGGGGGTCCACTGTATATGATATTATTACATACAGTGGTACCTCGAGTTACGATATTTTTTTCATTCGAGAATGCTGTTCAAGTGCCATTACCAAACGAATTTATCCCCATAAGGAATAATGTAAAATAGACTAGTCCTTTTACACCCCCAAAAATATACTTACAAAAGCATTTAAAAAAATAAACTTACATAAAAGGGCGATTTTGGGGACCATCGTAACTCGAGGTACCACTGTATTATAAAATACTTATTACAAGAAGGCCACTAGTATGCCTAGGTATGCCTAGGCATTTCGGGCAGACTAATACTAGTTCTTACTCTATATTGACACAGGATATGGATCATACTGATATTAAGGTTAGGCAATTGTAGTGATTAACTAGATTTAAAAAATTGAGGAAGTTCAAAATATTTAAGAACTTAACAATTAGTTTATCTATTAATGGAACTGGTCTCGTTTTGGCATGATACAGTTTCTATATTGGAGTGTCTTAGGCAAACTTATGACTAACTTAAGAATTATGAAGCAATAGCTGTATTCAGAATTTTATGTTTACAGTCATGTGTAAATTAAGGGGAGTCACAGATATCAATAAGTGTATTTTGCCTTGGATATGTGCAAGATAAAGTCAAAATTTCATAAGGTCTCCACAATTTAGCAAAACTCTCAAACCAATATTAAATTAATTTAGTTAGTTTAATAAAAATACAATCATTAGAATACGAACAATATACTGTACATCTCACATGGAGACTTTCAAGGTAATTATTTTTAAAATAAAAATGTATACAGTGGTACCTCTACTTACGAGCAGCTCCCAACTCGAACAATTATGTAAGTATATTTTTGTAGGTGCTTTTGTAAGTGTATTTTTGGGGGTCTGAAATGGATTAATCTAATTTTCATCATTTCTTATGGGAAAAAATTTCTTCAGTATCGGCACTTGAATAGCCGTCTGGAACGAATTTTGCTCGTAAGTAGAGGTACCACTGTACATTAATCTTACTAAAGAGATTATCATTTTTTTTCCTTTTCAAATTGATAGGGAAGTGTAAACACTGGTGATGATCAACTTCTACAATCATCATAGAATGTCCCTACTATTTTGAGAGAGACAATTTCATTCAAGGGAAAAAATTAAGATTCTGAATACAGTATATACATTCAAAGTTTTGATCATTGGTATCTAAAAATACTGTAAAAGGTGCATGCATTTCTGAATTATTATATTAATTAAGGTGACAATGTCATAGGCCCATTTCTTTAGTTCCAAGTGACTAATGTAACTGAGGTTATTTTACAGTAGTATTCACTTTTGATCCCTTAGATGAAGTTGACTTTTACCTTACTGCTTCCATGCTCATTACACAGCTTTACTCCCTCTACACTTCAGATTCAGCATAATGTACATTACTGTACTCTGGTCATAGTCCCTCCCATGTCAAATAAATATCCTTTTTTACCCTCCTTATGCCCCAGAATATTTTGTAAGCTGTGATTATGTCTCTTCTTGATCTAACTTCCTCCCGAGTTGTGTCTTTCTGTGCATCCAAGAATGCAGAACTAAATTATCTCTAGCTAAGTTATGCATTCGGTCAGTGGCAGGTTGCACACAGGTGCTACGTACTCAAGATCTGGTCTTACGTATTTTGTAGATAGATACCTGAAATATTTCTTGTGCAAATTTCTGATGGTCATTCTTATGGCTGCTAGTCTGGTGTATACTGTTAGTATTATTCTGTCTATGTATGCTTAAGAAACAAGTTAAGGGTGTAATGGGAGAAAGGTTTGGGTAAGGGTAAGGGGATAAGTGTTGACTGAACAATGAAATGCTGGGGTGAAATGTATTGGGGGTGAGTGAGGAAGTGTGGGGTAATGGGGAAAGAGTTGAGTAGAGATGAAAAATGTTGGTGTGAGGAGGGAAAAGGGTTAGAGTGAGGGAGGAGTGAGGAGTGAATCCTCACAACTATCATCCATCAAATGTAATAACTCTAAAAAGTATTAAACTGCATTTTATATGCATAAGACTGCAAACACTTATAATAAAAAAGGAGAGAAGAATTAAATACATGAAAGTAAAATTCAGTGAAGTTAATGGTTAGTAGCAAATGCTGGCAGTGATGCAGTGAAGCCCTGTGTAGCAAACACCACAAAAGCTTGCGTAAAAAGTATGTTAGACAAGTAAACAATATTAAAAATGAATAACAAAAATATACTACCCTTTATATACAGTATATGCGATGCTATATTTCCATGAGTATAATATATGATCTTGGTGAAAAAAGAGAACTACTGCCCCATATTAGTGAGAATATAATAAGGATAGCAATGGAATATGAGAAATAAAGAAGGCAATAATTTATTAAGCTTGTGATGTGAAAACAGCATAAAGGGCTAATTATAGCCTAGTGTATCCAGCATTAAGAGGAACTAACCTCTTCACTGGAGAGCTTATCAATAAGGTCCTTATTGGGCGTTCCCACCAGCTTCATAATCTTGTTCAGCTGGTCTATGTCTGATAAAAGGGCTAAGGTAACCCAACAAAATAAAGTGCAAGTTGACCAACACAAATACTCTCAAATTACTAATCAAAATATATAACACAAAAACATGTTACGAGTGTGGTACACCACTTTACCATCGTACCAAGATCTAACGGTTTTGCAATGTGGTAAATTATGGAGTGATGTGGTTTATGAAGGCTATATTAATAATGAAAGATGTAAAAATTGTCTTAAATAAAACATTCACATTCAACAGCTTCGTTTTACCTAATTACAAAGCCATTTTTTTAAATACCCAACAAATCTAAATTAATACATACAGGGATTTACCATTTCTAAAAATATATATTCTAGTAATAATGTTTAACCACCACTTTTGTTACTTTTGAAATGTTGACTCCTTTAAGGAAAATGAATCATTAATCTAAGAAACTACAACTTAAACTAATTTATTTAAAGTCAATTATTTCATAAATAAACAGTTACTGGTTTATAATTGTGTATTTTGTTAATAAAATCTGAAAAGAATTAGTACAGAAATGTAGAACAGAGAATTATGAACAGGCAGAATCTGGTTAACAATAAAAGTATGATCAAATCAACTGACTGATATTCAAGCAAGTGAAAACTCAAATTATGCAAAAAAGGAATGTTAAATAAAAAGTTTCCAGAACATGGACTGATTATCTATGGATAATAAAACCAGGTAAAATGATACAATATGGGCAAAAACATTTTGTGAAGATGAACTAAGGAAAATAGTGTATACTACATAAACAATACAGAGAGGTAGGAAATTGGCAGATAAGAAAATTGGAATAAAAGATAGAATAAGAATGATAAAGGGACACCTTTCAAAATACAAGTCTCCCTTGCTTTATATGGTAGATGTGTTCCTGGCCTATGTTGCATAAAGCACTTCTGCATAGAGCAAACCCAAAATATGTACATGATAAACAGAGATTCTTTCTAAATTTTGCCAATTCCACAGTTCTTGATTAATGTTTAACAACAAAATTATTTTAACACTTGTACCAAATGTCGGATACACAAAAGAAATTAATTTGGTCCAAAAACAATGAAGAAAAAGTAAATTACAAAATACAGTCACAATCCCCATACAGTACAAAATTTGGGGAATCCACTTGTTTTTTTTTTTACTTATTTTTACCAAAACATTATGGGCATACCTGATAAGTCACCAAACAGCCATATACAGTGGTACCTCGGTTAACAATATTTTTTCATTCCAGAATGCTGTTCAAGTGCCATTACCAAACGAATTTATCCCCATTAGGAATAATGTAAAATAGACTAGTCCTTTTAGACCCCCAAAAATACACTTACAAAAGCATTTAAAAAACTAAACTTACATAAAAGGGCGAGTTTGGGGACCATCGTTAACCGAGGTACCACTGTACTAACAATCAATGGAATTGGTCAAAAATCAAAGAGAAAAATATATACACAATTCAATTATAATTCTTCCCATCTTACTCTCCCTCCATCACCAATCCTTCCCCATCTTACTCTCCCTCCATTACCAATCCTTCCCCATCTTACTCTTCCTCCATCACCAATCCTTCCCCATCTTACTCTCCCTCCATTACCAATCCTTCCCCATCTTACTCTTCCTCCATCACCAATCCTTCCCAATCTTACTCTCCCTCCATCACCAACCATTCAGCCTGTCTTTGTCTGGACTAAGTGCATATACTATGAACCTGTGAAAACACATCTCCTTGGCCTTCCTCAACCCAAGTTTTGACTTTGTGTCAGCACATCCCAATTTCATCAGGCCGGGTGTCCATTTTCTTTTTAACTGGCACAAGACACTTAAATTGACAACCAACCACATGATGTTCAAGCTATGATCACTGGATTTCCAATGCCAAAAACTGTTTTCTTACTGGTCACTCTTTTTAATGAATGTCAATATAAACCAGTACATGTGGATATTTAAACTTCTTTTCAACATCAGCTGACTCCTAATAAGGTTGAGTGACCCATAAAAAGAAATACATTCACCATCATTCATTCAATAACTGTCTTGCCCAAAGTGTGCAGACATCACATTTTAAATGATCCTCTGAACTGCAAAATTCCTACTGTACTTCCCACCTTCAGGTCTCAAGTGTAGCTAACAGGTTTTCCTTAATCCCTCCATAAATATTACCTTGCTGACACTTGGCATGACAAGCTGTAAAAATCAGTAGTATCCACTCTGATGTATTACACTCACATAATTCACAAATAACCTGCACTTAGGAGAGGAACCATGTAATGACACACCGTTGCTAGATGTTTAGGCCCCTAGTACTCAAAATATCCTTTATTCCATCCCTTCAACTCTTCCTGGGACAACCCCTACTCCTCCTTCCTTCCACCCCAAAGATTAAATTGCCCCCTTGGTTATCAGATATTTTTAAAAATTCAAGTGATGATGGGCTTGGATGATAGCATAAAAGCAAATTTATACATGGAGCAAATTATTAGTAGAAACAGGGTCACTGCAGATTAAAAATTCACACAAAGTGAACCACATAAAGCAAGGGAAACCTGTACAAAAAAAGTATACTGATATGTGCAAATATACAAAAAGTACCTGTATGTGCAAAAAAAAATAATAATAATTAAATTTGCATTAATTATCCTCCAAAAGCACAAATTAATCAAACTAGGTATTTTTTTTATTAGGTTAGTGTGACTGGTTTAATTAACATAATACATAATACTATAAAAGATTCTGGTCTGTTCTAATACAAGTACTGTACAATAATTCGGTAATTAAATTCAAGGTATGTACCGAAGTCCTACACTTTACAGCTTATTTAATACAATATTAAAACCTATAAGCACTGCTACCTATATACTTGCATAAATTCACACACTGGTTTCAGAAGCCCAACAGTAGAACCAACCAGAATTATCTAAGTTTTTTATATTTCTTTTCATTCAGATTTGTTCATTTTTCTGACTTTTCACTTTCTCATTCACCCACCCATTCAAAAACACACACATGCACACAAGGAAGTGACCATTTTAATGCACATGTGTAATTACCTATTTGTAACTACAAGAATCACAGTCGTGGAGTAACATCTTTAATGTTTAGTCTGTCGGAAGCTTTTAGCCATTGTTGCACAAAGAATAATACGTAGTCATAATACTATGGCTGGAATAATTCACAAATAACAAGCCACACTCTGGAGAGGAAACTAATGACACTTCAGTCTATCTTGGACCATTATCATGCTACAACTAAGCAAGAATACAAAAGAAGCGTTTGGCTTGCTGACATTAACAACACCTGTTTGATCATGTTAGAGATCATAGCCATTCAATACAGTGACCTTTGCCAAAACTGTCTATTCTTCTTCTAGCCTCACAGATGCTGCCTTGATGAAATGGCCCTTATACAGTTATGCTCCAAACTCGAACAATTATGTAAGTGTATTTTTGTAAGTGCTTTTGTAAGTGTATTTTTGGGGGTCTAAAAGGACTAATCTAATTTACATTATTCCTTATGGGAAGAAATTTGTTTGGTAACGGCACTTGAACAGCATTCTCGAACGAAATCATGACGTAATCCGGGGGTCCACTGTACTACACAACATTCTAAATAGGACTCTTAGCTTCTAATGAGCCTTGATTTTTTCAAGACATTGTAGATGCTGTGATCTTCAGAACACTCATGATCTGACATTGGCCTTCTCATCTCTTCAATTGCTGGTTAGCAGGTTTTTTCCCTCTAACAATGTTTTATCTATTTTTTTTAGTATTTTTGCAAGTGCTTGATTAAATTTTCAAACATATTATAGGACTCTTGAATAATTTATTTACAGTACTTGCATTGAAAAAGTTTTAAATGTTGACTGATACATAATATGTACAGTATTGTTATTTGTGTAATGAAATACAATTTGCACAATACTGTACTAAACATCAAAACAATATATAGAACAAGAATACTATTTTAACTGCCTTTTTCCAGCCTTCAAGATTTTGGGGACATTCTTTGCATTCATTGAGATTTCAGCTTGATCCCTAAACCAGTCAAACAAGAGTTTCCAGAGAACTTTTAAAAATCTATATGAAGAACTGATAAATACTTTCATATGTTAGACTCCCCTTATTTACTTAGCATGATATAAACTCCAAATAGTGGAACCCATTGCAATGATGACTATCAGTCTATTCTATAATAATATTTTCTACTTTGTAACAGTGAAAGTCAGTTCATGCAGCACTTTCTCCAGCCTTTATGATAACAGCACACCTTTAAAGATTCACTCATACATACAATACGATGCTCTTTCTCTCCTTCAACCTTCAATTCGTCTTTCTGGACATATACAGTACAGTTGTACCCTGAGTTTCGTACAGCTCCCAACTCGAACAATTATGTAAGTGTATTATGGTAAGTGCTTTTGTAAGTGTATTTTTGGGGGTCTGAAATGGACTAATCTAATTTACATTATTCCTTATGGGAACAAATTCGTTCGGTAACAGCACTCGAACAGCATACTGGAACGAATTTTGTACGAAACTAAGGGTACCACTGTATTCCTAACTTATGTTATTGAAATACCATCAAAAACATGTTGGTTTATTCATTATCAAAGGCTAAAACAATAGTAAATTTCAGCTGTGAATATGAATATATATTTGCTTCAGATAAACATGTTGTACAACAAACTGCTACACTCATGCGAGCCAACAGCGAGTGCCCAGTCATTACATGCTACCATATACACCCATTTTTAAACTAACAGAAGCACAACCAGAGGGTTAGACAACAAGGCATCAACAACAGAGGTGGGGGCAGTGCTGATGGCAGAGGCAGCTGTAGAGGACTAACTTACCGATTCTGAGGTGATGCGGTTGAGATACTCCTGTGGTGGTGTCCCCAACAGCTCCATGATAAGATTAAGTTGCTGGATATCTAAGGTCTCAACTAAGGGTCACAACACATGCTAGGACAGACACAACTCTTACACACTAACATAAACAATCACACGTACTCAACCAAGCAGGAAAATCAAGCAAAATGTTCAGAATTTTGGAGGTTGGTAAAGGCAAGTCACTAGATAATATATATTCTCTTCTATACAGAATTATATTACCATATACACAATGTTAGCAGCAATTACTGGAATGATTATCATTCATATTTTACAAGAAAGGTGCTTTATAAAAGGAAATACCTGTATAGTGTATTTTATATACTAAAGCCTGAGACACAGTGTTCATAATAGTTACCATTTAAAAAACCTTACAATTTCTCTATCACATAATGGTAACTACAGTGGTACCTCTACTAACGAGCTTAATTCGTTCCAGACGGCTATTCAAGTGTCGATACCGAAGGAATTTGTTCCCATGAGAAATAATGAAAATTAGATTAATCCATTTCAGACCACCCAAAATACACTTACAAGAGCACCTACAAAAATACACTTACATAATTGTTCAAGTTGGGAGCTGCTCGTAAGTAGAGGTAAAAATTGTAAAAAAAAAAAAAAAAAAAATATTTTAACATCTTCACTGACTCTGCAACTACAGTGGAACCTTGGTTTAGATGATTAATCTGTTCAAAAAAGTCTGACAAAAACTGAATCGTATGAAAACTGAAGCAATATTTCCAATAAGAAATAATGTAAATCCAATTAATCCATTCCAGACACCCAAAAAATATTAAGAAAAAATACACTTTATAGAGAATAACTATATAGTTTTACATACAGAAAACAATGAGAAATAAATATAAATGACTAATGAAATGGATAAATGAACATTTAACATCACTTTTACCTTTATTGAAAACTCTTGTTGGTGTATGGAAGACGACAAGGAGGGGAGAGGGAGGAGGAGAGGTTATTATTTGGAAGGGGAATCCCTGTCCATAAGGAATTCATGTATAAAGGCCCTATCCAGGGTTACTTCCCTTCTTTGTCTTTTACTGGCACTAGGACCAGCTTGAGTCACTGTACCCCTGTCACACAAAAAATCTGTCCAGAGAGGTCTGTTTCTGGTGTCTCTAAGATTTACCTAAAATGGGACAAGGCATTGTCATTGAACATGTTGCAGACATGGCTTGCAAAAGCTTTGTTAGGGTGATATTTCTCCACAAAACTTTGCAACTCATTCCACTTTGCACACATGTCCTTAATCACTGAAGAACACATTCTCCCCTCTCTCTTCTTCCTCCTCTGAGCAGATGTATGAAAACTGGGACAAAATTTTGACAAAAAAAGTCATCGAAAACCAAATTGTACGAAAACTAGGGCATACAAAAACTGAGGTTTGACTATAATGTTACAGGATCAGGTAAAGTGAAACACGAATACATATATATGAGAGTGAGAAACCTTTATAAGTTGAAGGATTACATTTGGAAACCTAAAAATATGTTCTGAGGAGACTTTGTATTAATTGAAATTGTGAACAAAGGAACAAAATTGAAAAGTAGCCTTTAAAAATTACATAAATCAAAACTTCAGCAAGGCATCAAGCACAGTTACATAGAGATACAACATCCAAATGCATTATTTTGTGTGAGTGTCCGGGAAGGCTACCATAGATTAACCTACATTTGAAGATGTAAATTTATGTATGTAAATTACAAAAGGTAGTAGGTTGGTAGACAGCAACCGCCCAGGGAGGTACTACCGTCCTGCCAAGTAAGTGTAAAACGAAAGCCTGTAATTGTTTTACATGATGGTAGGATTGCTGGTGTCTTTTTTTCAGTCTCATAAACATGCAAGATTTCAGGTACATCTTCCTACTTCTACTTACACTTAGGTCACACTACACATTCATGTACAAGCATATATATATACACCCCTCTGGGTTTTCTTCTATTTTCTTACTAGTTCTTGTTCTTATTTCCTCTCTCCATGGGGAAGTGGAACAGAATTCTTCCTTCGTAAGCCATGTGTGTCGTAAGAGGCGACTAAAATGCCGGGAGCAAGGGGCTAGTAACCCCTTCTCCTGTATATATTACTAAATGTAAAAGGAGAAACTTTCGTTTTTCCTTTTGGGCCACCCTGCCTCGGTGGGAAACGGCTGACGTGTTGAAAGAAAGAAAGAACTTACAAATTCTTTGAATGGTGTTTAACTGCACTCAATGAAACTAAGCTTATGTAAAGATGTGGAAAAAAAGATATATACTTGTGTACAGTTCAATACATTTATTAAAGAAGCGTTTCACCACAAGTAGCTTGTCCTAAAGAAGCCAATCGCAGTGACACGTTTCCTTTAATAAATGTCTCGAACTATACACGAGTGCCTTTTCCCCCATAGTATCTTGTTGGTATCAGAATACCATTTACCTCCAATATAAAGGGAGGGAGTAAAGGAGGTTTTGTGGGCGAGGGGCTTGGACTTCCAGCAAGCATGTGTGAGCTTGTTAGATAGAAGTGAATGGAGACGAATGGTTTTTGGGACCTGACGAGCTGTTGGAGTGTGAGCAGGGTAACATTTTGTGAAGGGATTCAGGGAAACCAGTTAATTGATTTAGTTGGACTTGAGTCCTGGAAATGGGAAGTACAATGCCTGCACTTTAAAGGAGGGGTCTGGGATAGTGACAGCTGGGAGGGACTATTCTCAGCTGTCGTATCTGAGCGCCTCTGCAAAGACAGTGATTATGTATGAGTGTGGTGAAAGTGTTGAATGACGATGAAAGTATTTTCTTTTTGGGGATTTTCTTTCTTTTTGGGTCACCCTGCCTTGGTGGGAGATGGCCGACTTGTTGAAAAAAAATAAAGGATAAATAGAAATGAGTCTGTGGGATGTAGTTTATAAGCCAGGTTGCAATACAGACCAGATTACTGACATTTAAGCTACCCAATGGTTTCAAAATCTTGGATATACACATACAGTATGTGGCTGAGATGCAAACCCAGATGGGGTCTTGTAGCAAGTTATTACCTACCAAATTTCAGAAGCCTCCATTATTTATGACTTACTGCTCAGAAACAACAAAATTGTACAAACACAAGTGTATGAAGACATGTAAAATCTATTAAACTTCTGTTCATATTACCCATAAGAGGATAAATGATATAAAATGATGCCTTCCTGAGTACAGTGGACCCCCGAGTAACGAACACCCCGGAAATCGTACAATTATGTAAGTATAATATTGTAAGTGCTTGTGGAAGTGTATTTTTGGGGGTCTGAAATAGACTAACCTACGTGATATTATTCCTTAAGGGAGTAAATTCGTTCGGTAATGGCACTTGAGCAGGCTTCTGGAATGAAGTTTTTACGTTACTCGGGGGTCCACTGTATAGTACAGTAGATCCCCAGTTATCGGCCGTTCCTGATATCGGCCAACTCGGTGATAGGCCAGTTTTTCAGCTTCCGGCGATCGGCCGTTATTTCAGTGATCAACCGTATGGGACGCATCCGTCCAGTTTGCATGTCTCTCTCGGTGTGTGAGAAGGCTTCTGCTCATTCATCTAAACATTTTACTTCTATTCCATTGTTTTTGATGGGGTTTTTATTAGTGCAACTGCGAAATAAGTAACCATGGCTCCAAAGAAAGTTCTTAGTAAAGTTCCTGTGGTAAAGAAAGTGAGAAACACGATAGAATTCAAGGCAGGCAGGCATAGAGGCAGGGAGTGTAGCAGGCATGCAGGAAGTGTAGCAGGCATGCAGGAAGTGTAGCAGGAATGCAGGGAGTGTAGCAGGAATGCAGGGAGTGTAGCAGGCATGCAGGGAGTGTAGCAGGAATGCAGGGAGTGTAGCAGGCATGCGAGGAGTGTAGCAGGCATGCGGGGAGTGTAGCAGGCATGTGGGGAGTGTAGCAGGCATGCGGGGAGTGTAGCAGGCATGCAGGGAGTGTAGCAGGCATGCAGGGAGTGTAGCAGGCATGCAGGGAGTGTAGCAGGCATGCAGGGAGTGTAGCAGGCATGCAGGGAGTGTAGCAGGCATGCAGAGAGTGTGGCAGGCATGCAGGGAGTGTAGCAGGCATGCAGGGAGTGTAGCAGGCATGCAGGGAGTGTAGCAGGCATGCAGGGAGTATAGCAGGCATGCAGTGAATGTAGCAGGCATGCAGGGAGTATGGCAGGGAGTGTAGCAGACATGCAGGGAGTTTAGCAGGCATGCAGAGAGTGTAGCATGAAGGCAGGGAGTGTAGCAGGCATGCAGGGAGTGTAGCAGGCATGCAGGGAGTGTAGCAGGCATGCAGAGAGTGTAGCAGAAAAGCAGGGAGTGTGGCAGGAAGGCAGGGAGTGTAGCAGGCAGGCAGGGAGTGTAGCAGGCATGCAGAGAGTGTAGCAGGCATGCAGGGAGTGTGGCAGGCATGCAGGGAGTGTAGCAGGCATGCAGGGAGTGTAGCAGGCATGTAGGGAGTGTGGCAGGGAGTGTATAGCAGGCATGCAGGGAGTGTAGCAGGCATGCAGAGAGTGTAGCAGGAAGGCAGGGAGTGTAGCAGGCATGCAGAGTGTAGCAGGAAGGCAGGGAGTGTAGCAGGCATGCAGGGAGTGTAGCAGGAAGGCAGGGAGTGTAGCAGGCATGCAGAGTGTGTAGCAGGCATGCAGGGAGTGTGGCAGGCATGCAGGGAGTGTAGCAGGCATGCAGGGAGTATAGCAGGCATGCAGGGAATGTAGCAGGCATGCATGGAGTATGGCGGGGAGTGTATAGCAGGCATGCAGGGATGTAGCAGGCATGCAGAGAGTGTAGCATGAAGGCAGGGAGTGTAGCAGGCATGCAGGGAGTGTAGCAGGCATGCAGAGAGTGTAGCAGGAAGGCAGGGAGTGTAGCAGGCATGCAGGGAGTGTAGCAGGCATGCAGAGAGTGTAGCATGAAGGCAGGGAGTGTAGCAGGCATGCAGGGAGTGTAGCAGACATGCAGGGAGTGTGGCAGGAGTGTATAGCAGGCATGCAGGGAGTTTAGCAGGCATGCAAAGAGTGTAGCAGGAAGGCAGGGAGTGTAGCAGGCATGCAGAGTGTAGCAGGAAGGCAGGGAGTGTAGCAGGCATGCAGGGAGTATAGCAGGAAGGCAGAGAGTGTAGCAGGCATGCAGAGAGTGTAGCAGGCATGCAGAGAGTGTAGCAGGCATGCAGGGAGTGTGGCAGGCATGCAGGGAGTATAGCAGGCATGCAGGGAGTATAGCAGGCATGCAGGGAATGTAGCAGGCATGCAGGGAGTATGGCAGTGAGTGTAGCAGACATGCAGGGAGTTTAGCAGGCATGAAGAGAGTGTAGCATGAAGGCAGGGAGTGTAGCAGGCATGCAGAGAGTGTAGCAGGAAGGCAGGGAGTGTAGCAGGCATGCAGAGAGTGTAGCAGGAAGGCAGCGTGTGTAGCAGGCATGCAGAGAGTGTAGCAGGCATGCAGGGAGTGTGGCAGGCATGCAGGGAGTGTAGCAGGCATGCAGGGAGTGTAGCAGGCATGCAGGGAGTGTAGCAGGCATGCAGGGAGTGTAGCAGGCATGCAGGGAGTGTAGCAGGCATGCAGGGAGTGTAGCAAGCATGCAGGGAGTGTAGCAGGAAGGCAGGGAGTGTAGCAGGAAGGCAGGGAGTGTAGTAGGCATGCAGGGAGTGTAGCTGGTGGAGTGACTCTCAAGCTGGTCCTAGTGGCATTAAAAGAAAAAGAAGGGGAGTAACCCCAGAGAGAGCTTTGCTACCTGAAGTCCTTATGGAGAGTGATTCCCCTTCCAAATACTAACTCCTCCCTCTTTTCTTCTCCCTGTCTTCCAGAAGCCAGCATTAGTATTCAATAAAGGTATTTAATACTTATATAATTGTTAAAAAAAAATATTTTTTTATGAATATTTTTGTCTGGAATGGATTAATTGTATTTCCATTAATTCTTATGGGAAATATTATTTCAGTTATCGGCCATTTCGGTCTTAGGCCAATCTTCTGGAACGGATTACGGCCGATAACCGAGGGTCCACTGTATATCAGAGAAAGCATTCTAGATTCTCTACACATATGCTGCTATGTATGATAATCTATGTAACTGTATTTGTGTATACCTGAATAAACTTACTTATTCAATCAATGAAGCACAGGGGGTATAATTGGATATCTTTTAAAGCACTATAAACCACATATCAGGTAAATGTTTATAATGTACATTTTAATTCAAGAAGTTTTGGTTTGGAGGATCACTGGAACTGTGATGTCAATGCCATTCTGGCAAGATAGTGATTTATGAATAATTTTTTTTTTTTTTTTTTTATTAACACATCGGCCGATTCCCACCAAGGCAGGGTGGCCCGAAAAAGAAAAACTTTCATCATCATCATTCACTCCATCACTGTCTTGCCAGAAGGGTGCTTTACACTACAGTTATAAAACTGCAACATTAACACCCCTCCTTTAGAGTGCCGGCACTGTACTTCCCATCTCCAGAACTCAAGTCCGGCCTGCCGGTTTCCCTGAATCCCTTCATAAATGTTACTTTGCTCACACTCCAACAGCACGTCAAGTATTAAAAACCATATGCCTCCATTCACTCCTATCAAATACGCTCACACATGCTTGCTGGAAGTCCAAGCCCCTCGCACACAAAACTTCCTTTACCCCCTCCCTCCAACCTTTCCTAGGCCGACCCCTACCCCGCCTTCCCTCCACTACAGATTTATACACTCTCGAAGTCACTCTGTCTCGTTCCATTCTCTCTACATGTCCAAACCACCTCAACAACCCCTCCTCAGCTCTCTGGACAATCGTTTTGGTAATCCGCACCTCCTCCTAATTTCCAAACTCCAATTCTCTGCATTATATTCACACCACACATTGACCTCAGACATGACATCTCCACTGCCTCCAGCCTTCTCCTCGTTGCAACATTCATCACCCATGCTTCACACCCATATAAGAGCGTTGGTATAACTATACTCTCATACATTCCCTCTTTACTTCCATGGACAAGGTTCTTTGTCTCCACAGACTCCGAAGTGCTCCACTCACCCTTTTCCCTCATCAATTCTATGATTCACCTCATCCTTCATAGACCCATCCGCCGACATGTCCACTCCCAAATATCTGAATACATTCACCTCCTCCATACTCTCTCCCTCCAATCTGATATCCAATCTTTCGTCACCTATTCTTTTTGTTATCCTCATCACCTTACTCTTTCCTATATTCACTTTCAATTTTCTTCTTTTACACACCCTACCAAATTCATCCACCAACCTCTGCAGCTTCTCTTCAGAATCTCCCAAAAGCACAGTGTCATCAGCAAAAAGCAACTGTGACAACTCCCACTTTGTATTTGCTTCTTTATCTTTTAGCCCAACACCTCTTGCCAAGACCCTCGCATTCACTTCTCTTACAACCCCATCTATAAATATATTGAACAACCACGGTGACATCACACATCCTTGTCTAAGGCCCACTTTTACTGGGAAATAGTCCCTTCCCTCCTACACACTCTAACCTGAGCCTCACTATCCTCATAAAAACTCTTCACTGCTTTCAGTAACCTTCCTCCTATTCCATACACCTGCAACATCTGCCACATTGCCCCCTATCTACCCTATCATACGCCTTTTCCAAATCCATAAATGCCACAAAAACATCTTTACCTTTATCCAAATACTGTTCACCTATATGTTTCACTGTAAACACTTGGTCTACACACCCCTACCTTTCCTAAAGCCCCTTGTTCATCTGCTATCCTGCTTTCTGTTTTACTCTTAATTCTTTCAATAATAACTCTACCATACACTTTACCAGGTACACTCAACAGACTTATTCCCCTATAATTTTTGCACTCTCTTTTGTCCCCTTTGCCTTTATACAAAGGAACAATACACGCTCTCTGCCAATCCCTAGGTACCTTACCCTCTTCCATACATTTATTAAATAATAGCACCAACCACTCCAAAATTATATCCCCACCTGCTTTTAACATTTCTATCTTTATCCCATCAATCCCAGCTGCCTTACCCCTTTCATTCTACCCACTGCCTCACGAACTTCCCTACACCCACAACTGGCTCTTCCACACTCCTACAAGATGTTATTCCTCCTTGCCCTACACACGAAATCACAGCTTCCTGTCTTCATCAACATTTAACAAATCCTCAAAATATTCTCTCCATCTTCCCGATACCTCTAACTCTCCATTTAATAACTCTCCTCTCCTATTTTTAACTGTCAAATCCATTTGTTCTCTAGGCTTCCTCAACTTATTAATCTCATTCCAAAACTTTTTCTTATTTTCAACAAAATTTGCTGATAACATCTCACCCACTCTCTCATCTGCTCTCTTTTTACATTGCTTCACCACTCTTTTAACCTCTCTTTTTCTCTCCATATACTCTTCCCTCCTTGCATCACTTCTACTTTGTAAAAACCTCTCATATGCTAACTTTTTCTCCCTTACTACTCTCTTTACATCATCATTCCACCAATCGCTCCTCTTCCCTCCCGCACCCACTCGCCTGTAACCACAAACTTCTGCTGAACACTCTAACACTACATTTTTAAATCTACCCCATACATTTTCGACCCCATTGCCTACACTCTCACTAGCCCATCTATCCTCCAATAGTTGTTTATATCTTACCCTAACTGCCTCCTCTTTTAGTTTATAAACCTTCACCTCTCTTTTACTTACTGATTCTATTTTCCTTGTATCCCATCTACCTTTTACTCCCACTGTAGCTATAACTAAAAAGTGATCTGATATATCTGTAGCCCCTCTATAAACATGTACATCCTGAAGTCTACTCAACAGTCTTTTATCTACCAATACATAGTCCAACAAACTACTGTCATTACGCCCTACATCATATCTTGTATACTTATTTATCCTCTTTTTCTTAAAATATGTATTACCTATAACTAAACCCCTTTCTATACAAAGTTCAATCAAAGGGCTCCCATTATCATTTACACCTGGCACCCCAAACTTACCTACTACACCCTCTCTGCATGTTTCTCCCACTTTAGCATTTAGGTCCCCTACCACAATTACTCTCTCATTTGGTTCAAAAGTTCCTATACATTCGCTAACATCTCCCAAAATCTCTCTCTCTCCTCTACACTCCTCTCTTCTCCAGGTGCATACACGCTTATTATGACCCACTTTTCGCATCCGACCCTTATTTTAATCCACATAATCCTTGAATTTACACATTTATATTCCCTCTTTTCCTTCCATAACTGATCCTTCAACATTATTGCTACCCCTTCCTTAGCTCTAACTCTCTCAGATACTCCTGACTTAATCCCATTTATTTCTCCCCACTGAAACTCGCCTACCCCCTTCAGCTTTGTTTCGCTTAGGGCCAGGACATCCAACTTCTTTTCATTCATAACATCGGCAATCATCTCTTTCTTATCATCCGCACTACATCCACGCACATTCAGACAACCCAATTTTATAAAGTTTTTCTTCTTCTCGTTTTTAGTAGATTTGTACAGGAGAAGGGGTTACTAGCCCATTGCTCCCGGCATCTTAGTCGCCTCATACGACACAGGAAAATGTTTTCTTTGTCAGGTCACCCTACCTTGGTAGGAGATGGCTGAAGTACGTATCCATGGCTAAATGATGACCAGTGAAGGCACTTCAAATGTACAACATATCTCAATGAGCAGGTCAGTAGTAAAATGACCTTCCTGATAATTGAACAGATGAGGGGACAGGTCACACCAGTCTCCCATTAACCATACACTTTGACTTAAGATATATTTATCTAGATATATGCTGACTGAAAGAAACGTTTTAGCTTACACAGCATTGATAAACACTGTAAAGAGGTCATCTTTACAGATGAATACCTATAATATACCATACCTCTAAAATGTGAGCCATAACACATTACCAATACCCAGCTTCTAGGCAGCTGTTTATTGCTGAGCGAACACATGGTGACTGCTGTCCATTTAAGAATAACAGCATCCAAAGGAGCTTTATGGGTAAAAGAGAGCCATTATGTGAATAGAAACAGGTGCAGTGACAAGGATGGAGGGAAGGGGGGCAAGGGAACTAAAGCCCCAAAAATTCCCTCAGCCCCTACAAATTAAAATAAAAATAATTCTACTTCAAGACAAATCCCCTAGCTCTTCCAACCAGACTGTTATCCCTAAACCCTTCCTATATAAAACTTTTGGATATGTCCTTGAGCAGAAAATATGACATTTTCATTACATCATATCTCTTAACATGGGTGGTTAGAAGAACATTATACATAACAAACGTTTTTTCTATATGTAATAGGATTACTTGGTTCATCACTCCAAGAAATCTTAAGAAACTAATTCACTTCTACCTTAGCATAGATTAGATGGTTAATACACACTCAAACACTAGCAAGTCTCAATCTCATTCATGTGTTAAATGAATATTAATTAATAAATATTATGCTTTACATAAAATGTGGGATTTATGGATGATGATAATAGTGATGAGATTAGAGCCTAGACAAAAAACAAAGATAACATAAGTATTGAAATGCTTTCTACATGTGAACATGTTTAGCATAACATTTTTAACACGCTGTACTCCCTCATTATTTAAGGTGGATACAAAGTGGAAGTCAGTGAATGAGGCTAAGCAACAAATAAGTGCATCACTAACCAACACAGGGAGGTCCAGCATCATGCCGTCAAGATTTTTATTGAAATACAATTGAGTGCTAATTTCAATTTGGTAATGCTGTGTTAAAAGGCTGCTGGAAAGATAATGCAGCACTGTCTGCAAAAATCATGGTTATAAATGTTGCAGATGTTACAGAGAGTAACTTTAATATTTAGAAGCATTTAAAGAAATTGTTAGACAACTTAATAATATTTATACAGAGCGACAATACTGCAGGATACTGCAGAAAAAAAAATGAAAATCTGAAGACATTTTTAGAGTCACAGATGTAAGAGAGTAAAAGTGCTGTACTACAGTATATTAGAGAAAAATGTGAATGTTGAAAATATGGAGTGCTAATGGTAAATGTGAACACAAAACATGAACTAAAGACTACATGTATAAGGTACAGTTCTGAATATGAATAACAAGGGTAGAGTAATGTACTTCAGTAGACCCTTGAAATTCGTCCCCCTTGAATGTCGTGAAATTTGAAAATCAGCAACTTTTTTCAACAAAATATTGGTTTGATTTTCATGATTTGGCTTAGAAATCAGAGGTCGTATGAAACACGTCCAAGCAGCCTCCCAGCCGCTGTGGGCACTCAAACACCATTCCGAGTCAGTCTGGCATTGTATCTCAGCGAGTGACGATAACCTCACACGTTCATACCATACATTTCTTAATATTTCATTCGTTTTAGTGCTTGCAACTGCTAAATAAGCCACCATGGGCCCAAAGAAAGCTCCTAGTGCCAGCCCTTTGGTAAAGAAACTGAGAAACACGATAGAAGTAAAGAAAGAGATCATAGAAAAATATGAAAGTGGAGTGCATGTGGCAGAGCTCTGCAGGAAGTATGGGAAGGCCCACTCAACCATCACTTCCATCATGGCGAAGAAAAAGGAAATCAAGGTAGCTGATGTTGCGAAAGGGGTGAATATGCTAACGAAAAAGAGATCGCAAATAATCAAAGATGTTGAGAAGTTGTTGCTGGTGTGGATCAGACAAAAAGAGTTAGCAGGAGATAGTGTTACACAGTCGATAATTTGCGAAAAGGCAAGGCAGTTGCATTACGATCTCGTAAAGAAAATGCCTGGAATGAGTGCTGATCTAAGTGAATTCAAGGCCAGCAAAGGCTGGTTTGAAAATTTCAAGAAGCAAAGTGGCATACACAATGTTGTAAGGCATGGAGAGGTTGCCAGTTCAGACAAACATGCAGCTGAAAAATTCATAAGTGAATTCAAGGACTATGTAGAGGCTAAAGAATTCGTCCCCAACAAGTGTTCAATTGTGACGAAACAGGCCTCTTTTGGAAGAAAATGCCAAAGAGGACCTACATCACACAGGAGGAAGAGGCACTGGCAGGACACAAGCGTGCAATGTGGACTAGGATGGAAAGATTTGTGGAGGAACATCACCCTGACAAAGCTGTTGCAGGCCATGTATGAGACATGAGACAAGACATTGCCATTGAACATTTTAGGGAAATTTTAAAGAAACGCCAGAAACAGACATTTCTGAAACAATTTTTTGAGCGACAGGAGTCCAGTGACTCTCAAGCTGGTCCTAGTGGCATTAAATAACAAAGAAGGGAAGTAACTCCAGAAAAGGACTTGTTACCTGAAGTCTTTATTCCCCTTCCAAACAATAGAAACTCTTGCATCCTCTCTCCTCCTCCCATCTTCCACACATCAACAACTCTTCAATAAAGGTAAGTGTCAAGTTGTTATTGTTTTATACTTCATGTCTCATTGTTTTCTGTGTAGATAAATGTACATTTTATGTAAAAAAATATTTTTTAAATACTTTTGGGTGTCTGGAACGGATTAATTTGATTTACATTATTTCTTATGGGGAAAATAGTTTTGAAAATCGTGAATTTTGAATTACGGCAGACTCTCTGGAACGGATTAATCACGAAATTCAAGGGTCCACTGTACTTTGAAGAAATTAAAAAAAAAAAAAAAAAAAAGTTTTAGCCACTTAAGCTTCTAAGCAATATCCCCACAGAAATACAGGTATGACCAATTTGAATTCTGGATATTAATCTCAAATACAGAGTGAGAGACTCTAGTGTGCATGTGCGTGTCTGCATGTGTGTGTAAAATTATCTATTTGTATATACATAAACCCTCTTAAATTCATCTACCAACCTTTGCAACTCCTCAGAATCTCCCCAAAATACCGTGCCATCAGCAAAAAGCAACTGTCAACTCCCACTTTGTATTTGATTCATCTTTTATTCCCACACCACTCCCCGATACCCTAGCATTCACTTCTTTTACAACCTCAACTCTAAATATGTTAAACAACAATGGTGACATCACACATTCCTGTTTAAGGCCTACATTTACTGGAAAAATTCTCCCTCTCTCCTACATACCCTAACCTGAGCCTCACTATCCTCTTAACTATATTAAGTAACCTCACACCTATTCCATATGCTTGCAACATCTGCCACATTGTTTCCCTATTTGTGTTTTTAGCCGTTTCCTTCAATAAATGTCTTATTATGTCATATTACCACAATCTGTTGGTGCTGTATTAACATAACTGTACTTGCAGAATTAAATACTTTGCAACTCTGTATCATCTTGGTACTAAAGTGAGTGACCTCTCAGTTGACTTTGCCACAGACATATTTAACAGGATTATTTGTATGCTGTGACCTCACCTGTGCACTCTATGTATGTATGTATCAATTTAAAAATTTTAATTTTAACTTCAAGAATGGAGTCCCACATTATTAGTAGCACTGCTTCAATTCAGTAACAAAAGAAGACTGTTTCTTACACTTATCTGGTGATGTTTGTATTTACTGGTGACTGATGCTTTGCCTAAAAGGATTAGAAATGTTCTTGGAAATAACTATTTCAAAAACTCCAAAAAACAAGACATATGTAGGGTGTCACGACATTAACCATGAGTTGCGATCACATATCACACACACATACATTATAATACATATTACACCTGAGCTCAGTTTCGAGGTTCATGACTCGCATATTGCCGAATATCATTACATTGCCTTGCCTACAATACATATTAAATCATATTATATATTAGATGACTTACTTATACTACATCAGACTCCTAGTAGTAATGCAAAATGCTTGTCCAGCACTCTCTCTCAGTACAGGAAATACTAGGGTCTTTAACATACTATATTCCTTATTTTTTTCAACAAGGTACAGTATTAAGTTCCATACTGTATCTGTGATTTCATCATCCGTAAGCTTCTTGTTGAACACATCCGTTGTGGATATAGAGGGAATACAGTAATGCAAGGCCAAATTTAATTAGATATTACTTACGAATGGAATCAGAACATAGATGACCAATTAAGAAATGCAAACATGTAGACATAATGCACAAAATACTACACCATGTTATGATGATTTGTCAAGCCCATAAAGGGCTTCATATTTTATAAGTGGTAATCATTTTCATGTTTATTTGGCCATACTCCCCCTTATTCAGTATACCAAGCTCATAATAAATTAATGTTAGCTTTTGAACCATCATAATATACTGGCAATAACCATATATAAAAGCTAAAAGAAAATTACAGAAAATTCTATAATAGACCTCAATGTTCACATGCTAGCAGCTTGACAGCTTTGTATGTAATAATGCAAAAAAAAAAAAAAGATAAAACTATAAAAATAGTGGAAAAAAAAAACACCAAAGTGATGGAAAAAAGAGAACACTTACTGGGGTATCAAAATGAGGAAAATCTCTTATCAAAAGGAGGGACAAGTTCAAACAAGCTTATACAGTTTAAGCTCACATTTCAATGACTACTGTACCAGATATTCGAGGTTAAAAGGTGGGGTTCTTGAGCTTAATAAATAAATGGAAACAGCCAATTGAAAAAAGTACAAATGAATCATAGAAAAAGGAAAAGGATACGGTCAGCACCAGGAAACAGTGTTCTCCCTGTTAGGAGCTCTGCCATTATGCATCCCACCGACCATATGTCAACTGAAATATATAAAATACAGTACTGTACTTAACTGATATTTAAATTAACATTTAGTAATCAATTATTTGTTGGTTTCCCATAACATTTATTCCTCCAAATTCACAGGCTTCCATACGTACTGATTTCAATTATTTAACATTTTTGCTGATGAGCAATCATTAACCCTTTGACTGTTTCGGTTGTATATATACGTCGTATATACATGAAATGATATACAGTGGTACCCCGGTTTACAATATTTTTTCGTTCCAGAATGCTGTTCAAGTGCCATTACCAAACGAATTTATCCCCATAAGGAATAATGTAAAATAGACTAGTCCTTTTAGACCCCCAAAAATACACTTACAAAAGCATTTAAAAAAATAAACTTACATAAAAGGGCGAGTTTGGAGACCATCGTAAACCGGGGTACCACTGTACTTAAAAATTCTAGCGGCTTCAAATCAAGCGGGAGAAAGCTGGAAGGCCCACATATGAGAGAATGGGTCTGTGTGGTCAGTGTGCACTGTATAAAAAAAATCCTGCAGCACACAGTGCATAATGAGAAAAAAAAACTCCGACCGTGTTTTTGGATTAAAACGCCGACTTTGAGGTGTATTTTTGTATAGTATTTAAGGTTGTACCTCTTTTTTGTGGTCTCATTTGATAGAATGGAAAACATATTACAGAAATAGAGATGATTTTGATTAGTTTCATGATGAAAATGACCTTGAAATTGAGCTCAAAGTAGTGGAAATGTTCGATTTTTACCAATGTTCAAGAGTACACAAATCACGTCATGCCTCCAATACATGTCAACTGGTGAGTCTAATATTCTTACACATGTGCACTGATATTATTTATACCATTTTTACAATAATGCAGTAGTCTGCATAACAGTAAATTTTCTATTTTTTGTGAATAAAAAATCAAAATAGAAAGCAAGAGTAATATAAGAGGGGCATAAAGACATGACTAATGAACAGAGAAAATCTTATTTTAGTGCCAGGAATGTCTGCATTGTTTATTCTGGACCCTATTTTGAAATTGACATCTTTTTTATTTTACATGAAATTGGCCAAATTGCCAATTTCTGACCACTTTATTGGGTAGTTGAAATCGGTAAATTGGTGGTTACTTGTGCTCAATCGATAGAACAAATGGAGTTCTAAAGAAATACCTATGAGTTTGGTCGACTGTAACAATGGAATTGGCCGAAAATAGGGCTCAAAGTCGGCGAAATCGCCGATGCGTATATATCACCGACATCGCTAACTTTGTGAGAGCGTAATTCCGTAAGTTTTCCATCAAATTTCGTACTTTTGGTGTCATTACCATCAGGAAAAGATTCTCTATCATTTCATAAGAAAATTTTTTTTTTTTTTTTCCAAAATTTTGCGACATAGAATGACAGTTTCAGAATGGGGCCTCCGACAGTCAAAGGGTTAAAGAGTTTCTGGCTCAGTGACTTTCCAACATCCCAACCCATCTTTATTTATGGTATTATTTCTTGTGAACATCGATATTATCAGGTTAAGTACAGTGGACCCTCGGTTAACGAATACCCCGGAAATCGTACAATTATGTAAGTATAATATTGTAAGTGCATGTGGAAGTGTATTTTTGGGGTCTGAAATAGACTAACCTACGTGACATTATTTCTTAAGGACTTAAGGACGTAAATTCGTTCGGTAATGGCACTTAAGCAGGCTTCTGGTATGAAGTTTTTTCGTTAACCGAGGGTCCACTATATGTTATAGTATATAACAAGATATAGTCTCCAAATCACAAAATAAATCGTGACCTGAAAGAAAATCTGTTGTTTAGTTATGTTTGTACAGTACAGTGGACCCCCGACTTTCGAACTTTCTTCATACCAGAATGCTGTTCAAGTGCTGTTACCAAATGAATTTATTTCCATAAGGAATGATGTAAATTAGATTAGTCCGTTTCAGACCCCCAAAAATACACTTATAAAAGCACTTACAATAATAAACTTACATAAAAGGGCGAGTTTGGAGTGTTCGAATAGCGAGGGTCCACTGTATTTGGAATAATGGCTGTAAACTGACAAATGCCAGTAGAATGACACTTCTAACAAAGAACCTGTTATTTAACCCTTTCAGGGTCCAAGGCCATTTTTGGAAGGGTTGCAACAGTGTCCAAGAATTTAAAAAAAAAAATTCTTATTTTTTCTTATGAAATGTTAGAGAATCTTTTTCTGAAGGTAATAAAACAAAAAGTACGAAATTTGATTGAAAATTGACAAAATTATGCTATCGTGTATTTTAATGTGTCAGCGATATTTACACATCGGCGATTTTGCCGACTTTGACTCCTATTTTAGGCCAATTACATTATTGCAGTCGACCAAATTCTTAGCTATTTCGCTAGTATTACTTCTATTCTATCGATTGAGCACAAGAAATCGCCCAGTCAACTGTTTCAACTACAAAATAAAGTGATCGGAAATTGGTAATTTAGCCAATTTAACTCAAAGTTCAAAATATTCCAATTTCAAAATAGGGTGCAGAATAAACAATGCAGGCATTCCTGGCACTAAACTAACATTTCCTCTGTTCATTAGTTACGTTTCCAGTCTTTACAAATGAATTCCATTTTTATTTGTTATTCACATAACAAATTTTTATTCAAACCAAAAAATGGAAGATTTACTGTTATGCAATATTGTAATAATTGTACAAATAATATCACCATATTTGTGAACGTATATTAGACCCACCAGCTGGTGCGTATTAGATGTGTGAGGTCATTTGTTTACTCTTGAACATTGGCAAAAATTTAACATTTCCGCTATTTTGAGCTCAGTTTCAAGCCATTTCCAGTACTAAAACCAATCAAAATCATCACTATAACTGTAATATATCTTCCATTCTATCAAATGAGACCAAGAAATCGCAAATACAACTATAAAAAGTATACGAAAAAACACTGCAAATTCGCTGTTTTAATCGAAAATTATGGTTTCAGTTTTTTTCTCTCATTATGCACTGTGTGCTGCAGGATTTGTTTTATGTGGTGCACACTTACCACATAGATGTATTCTCTCATATCTATGTCCAAATTTACCGCTCAAAGCTTATCTGAGTGAGCTGAGCTCATGACGTAGAACTACGGTTTGGACCCTGAACTCAAAGCCGTAGAACTACGGCACGGACCCTGAAAGGGTTAAATAACATTTCACCCCCTGATGGTTGTATCAAATATACATGACCGTTTCCAGTGGGTGAAACCTTGTACATTGGTATACGTACTTGTCTTTCAACTTCTTTTGCATTGACATTTTCTACTTTCATGGGACATTTTGGAATGTAACACCTTGCAAATTTGGAGGGACAACTATATTGGTACGTATTTTATAAAATTGGTAAAATATAACTGCAATTTTTGATAATAAAATTTACTACCCAAAGTTGCTTTACAATAAAGTGTTATTAAATGTACAGTGGTTCCCTGAGTTATGATGGGCTTAAGTTAATATAATTCTGATTTACAATTTATCCTTATACAGTGGACCCCCGCCTAACGAGCACCCTGGAAATCGTACAATTATGTAAGTATAATATTGTAAGTGCTTGTGGAAGTGTATTTTTGGGGGTCTGAAATAGACTAACCTACGTGACATTATTTCTTAAGGAAGTAAATTCGTTCGGTAATGGCACTTGAGCAGGCTTCTGGAATGAATTTTGCTCGTTAGGCAGGGGTCCACTGTACAGGAATTTAGTTTTGAGTTGTGATATAAAATTTGAGATACAATATGCGTAGGATGGTCAGTGCACACTGGTGGTGGAGAGGGGGGTAGAGGTGGCTTAGTAGCCAATCAGCAATGAAAATACAGTTTTAACTCGAGTTATGAGCAAAATTCATTCCAGACGGCTATTCAAGTGCCGATACCGAAGGAATTTTTTCCCCCAAGAAATAATGAAAATTAGATTAATCCATTTTAGACCTCCAAAAATACACTTACAAAAGCACCTACAAAAATACACTTCCATAACTGTTCGAGTTGGGAGCTGCTCGTAAATAGAGGTACCACTGTATATGTCTCTACGGCATCATGGCAGTCAAAAGCAGTGTTTGTCCTACAGTTTATTATTTCCTCTTCAGTTTCAAGCTGCCATGTGTGTTGCCCACACAAACTTTGAATTATTTACCCTTCATAACTGCATTTGCTAATTAATTACATCATCATTTGTGTTACCAAGTCATTGTGGCCTCTAAAGTGTGCAGTAAACAGGCAGTTTTTCTGAAGATCAAGCAAGAAATTGTGAAAAAACATGATGAAGGAATTAAAATTAGTGCACTGGTGCTTGAATATGGCTTTCCACAATCAACCATCTCTACTTTTATCAGGCAAAAAGAAATTATAAAGAATATTAAAGTGGCTGATGAAATTCAGTTGTCTATTCATTGGAAAGAAGTAAAAGGAATAATAAGAAAGCTGCCAGACATTGAAAAAGCTGAAGTCATTTCCTGTGTTTTTGAAAATAATGTTTTATTTTATTTAAAGAATCTCAGAAGAAAGTAACAGAAACAAAACTCTGGACTGTCTTTTGAAGAGACAGTGGTTGGAAGGAACTTCTCCTTCCAACCAGTAACCACCTCTCCACCCTCCTCCCCACCAACTCTTCAAGTCCAAGGTACAGTAAAAGTTGCATTTCTGGGGTTCTGGAACAAATTACCATAAAACCATGTATTTTGGGGTTTGAGTTACGATAGTTTTGAGGTATGATACATCTTCTGGAACAGATTAATACTCAAGGGACCGCTGGACTGTATATCCTGCCAATAAGTACTATATCAAGTTTTTAAAAATCACTAGTCTGCAACAGTGTACAAACATATATGAATAAATATGGTATACAGTGGACCCTCGGTTTTCGTTGAAAATTCTTTCCAGAATGCTGTTTGAATGCCGTTACCGAACGAATTTGTTCCCATAAGGACAAATATAAATTAGATTAGTCATTTCAGACCCCCAAAAATACACTTACAAAAGCATTTACGAAAATACATTTACATAATTGTTCGAGTTTGGAGGTGAACGAAAACCGAGGGTCCACTGTACAGTGGTACCCCGAGTTTCGTACATAATTCGTTCCAGAAGACTGTTCGAGTGCCGTTACCAAACGAATTTGTTCCCATAAGGAATAATGTCAATTATATTAGTCCATTTCAGACCCCCAAAAATACACTTACAAAAGCACTTACAATAATACACTTACGTAATTGTTTGAGTTGGGAGCTGTACGAAACTCGGGGTACCACTGTATCTATCATAACATCATTATTAATGCAACATTCAAGAATGTGTTTAAATATGGCACAAATACATTAGAATACACTATAATATAGAATGCTGCAACACAAATACTGCATACAGTAATGCAGTGTTAAGGAGATGGAAATACAATAAGCAAACCTCTTATAACTGAACAATATATGTACAATAATTATATATGCCACTTCAGTGTACAAGTACCTGTCTGATTGTAGTGCATCCAATTAAGCATAATTTCCGGCGCTCTATACCACCTAGTCGCTACGTAACCCGTCATCTCAGACTCTGTGGGTCTTGCCAAACCAAAGTCTAATATTTTCAATTCACAATCCTCGTTTACTGCTATGTTGCTTGGCTTCAAATCCTGGAAAGGATGGTCAATACTGCAAGTAACATAGTGCAAGATCTGTATCAGTGTCTGACACTCCTCTTCAGTGTTTAAATACTGAGCATATATGAAAGAAAAATGCAAGTGTCTATTTTGAATGTACAGTGGACCCTCGGTTTTCAGTGAAAATTCTTTCCAGAATGTTTTTTGAGTGCCGTTACCGAACGAATTTGTTCCCATAAGGACAAATGTAAATTAGATTAGTCGTTTCAGACCCCCAAAAATACACTTACAAAAGCACTTACGAAAATACACTTACATAATTGTTCGAGTTTGGAGGTGAACGAAAACCGAGGGTCCACTGTATATTAAATGTTCAGATTCTCAAACAAGCCCAGGATAACTATTTCAGTTTTAAAGCTTAAAAAATATAATTAATTATGTAGATACATCCCTTTGTTACACTACTACTACTATTATTACTACAACAGAAGGGTGAAAATGATGACAAATGGTAAGAAGACACCAAATACAAGAAAGCCTTCAGTGGTACAATGTTTAGCCCGCCCATGGGTGAAATGTTATAGCCATTGGGTAAAATGTTGTACCAATAAAGGCCTCCCTGCATTTAGTCTTTTAATTTATCATGCTACTGATGAAAATACTCACCCTGTGAATAATACCTGCCGAATGAATGTACTTGAGGCCACGAAGAACTTGGTATATGAGAAACTGGACGTGATCATCTGTGAGTTTTTGCGTTTTAACAATGTTATTGAGGTCAGCTCCCATTAAAGGTGTTACTAAGTATCTGAAAAGAGGAAAATAACAAGCAACTGTTAAAAAAAATCAGCCTGCAGCACTAAGATACATTAACATATTTTAAAGTAATTTATGTGAATATACCCACAGTCAAGGCAAATTAGAAAATACAGTGGTACCTCGAGTTACGATATTTTTTCGTTCGAGAATGCTGTTCAAGTGCCATTACCAAACGAATTTATCCCCATAAGGAATAATGTAAAATAGACTAGTCCTTTTACACCCCCAAAAATATACTTACAAAAGCATTTAAAAAAATAAACTTACATAAAAGGGCGATTTTGGGGACCATCGTAACTCGAGGTACCACTGTATGTTGTTTTTTATAGATAAAACTTGCTAACTTAAATCACAGAATGAGTGGGGATAGAACCCATGGCAGGCAAGTCCTGAAACTCACACCCATAGCACATTGGCCTGAGAGTTTCAGGACTCGCCTACAAAGGGTTCAAGCCCCACCCATTCCATGATTTGTGTGCAATCGTGTTATTGTGATTTTGCGAGTTATGTTGCCAACTTGGCCTGTTTGGTAAGTACAGTGGACCCCCGAGTATCGGCTACCCTGAGTATCGGCCGACACGTGTTTCGGTCGCTTTTTACAGCCCAATTTTAGCCCTGTAAGGAAATTGGAGTAAAGAATAATAATATAAATGGACTGTATTAAGCTACTTAGGTTATTGATGAATCCACGTCTGCGCAGCCGTTCCCAAAGTCGTTATAGAGGAGTCGTCTACTCCAACCCTTAGGGCTGTCAGAAATAAGTGAGTAAAAATATTTGAATAATTGCCCCAAAGGAGCGTATACCCATATATTCAGTGGAGGAATACTGAATAACTGGTACTCATTGGGTTGGGCTAAAAAGCCCGTACATCACCGGGTGTATGATAAATCTGCCTAGAACATAAATTAGTTCCTAACTGCGCAGTCACTAGAACTTTAAAACGTCTGAGCAGACTTACCTGGGTATTTGTATTGGACCCTTAATTAACACCCGCATAATGCTGTCTTGATTGAAGATTGCTGAGGAATGTCACACGTCTTGGAAACTTGTTACACTCGAAATGTCACTCTTCAATATTTGTTCATTAGCAGTAATGTCACTACAAGAAGCTGCGCACACTTCTCTGTAATATACCGCTACTGTGGATTGTCCTTTTTATGCACATAAATGCGTGGAACAGAGTTCCACGTGTTATGTTCCGGCGTTATGTTCCCTTTGTGATGGGAGAAGGCAATCTGACCTCCGCCCCGCCCCTCGCACACCCGGCTTGCCCTCACATAAAGGAAATGTTGATCCAGCATGTTTCCCATGCTTGCCAAACTTATACAGGAAGCAATGCAGAATGCTTGATTTCTTACTGTGTCTGGCTTAGACGACTGTGTATGTATCTTAAACATGATATTAGAGTGAGTGTAGGATTTTCTTAATACAAAAGGGCTGAAGGGGGCTGATACCCCCCATCCTGGAGAAAATTCTCTACAAGCCCGACTATCGGCCGTTTCCCCGAGTTTCGGCCCGCGTACAATACCTGTCCGCCTGCCCACGCTTGTGCGCCTCCCCACTCAAGCGTCGTGAGCCAGTCTAGCTTTTTTTACCATTGAGTGAACATTACCCGGGGCGCTCATCCAAACATTTCACAATAAATTCAGTGCTTCTTCATTAATTGTCACTGTGAAATAAGCCACCATGGGTCCAAAGAAACTTCCTAATGGCACCCCTGTGGTAAAGAAAGTGAGGAACACCATAGTATTGAAGAAGGAGATAGTTGAAAAATATGAGAGTGGCGTACGTGTGGGGGAGATTGCCAGGATGTACTATGGCAAGAACGAATCAACTATCACCTCTATCCTGGCAAAGAGAAAGGAAATCAAGGAAGCTAATGTTGTGAAAGGTGTTGATATGTTAACGAAAAATAGATCACAAACAGTGGATGAGGTTGAGAAGTTGTTGATGGTGTGGATCAACGAAAAACAGATAGCGAGTGAGTGTTTCCATGGCGATAATTTGTGAAAAGGCAAGGCAGTTGCACGCAGATCTTGTCAAGAAAATGCCTGGAACCAGTGCTGATTTGAGTGATTTTAAGGCCAGCAAAGACTGGTTTGACAGATTTAGGAAACGTAGTGGCATACACAATGTGGTAAGGCATGGTAGGCAGCCAGTTCAGACAAACGTGCTGCTGAAAAATTGTGAGTGAATTTAACCCTTTCAGGGTTTCGGCCGTACTAGTATGGCTTACGCGACAACGTTTTCGTCGTACTAGTACGCCTAAATTCTAGCGCCCTCAAATCAAGTGGAAACAGGCTGGTAGGCCTAGATGTGAGAGAATGGGTCTGTGTGGTCAGTGTGCACAGTATAAAAAAAATCCTGCACCACACAGTGGAAACAGTGAGGAAAAAAAACTCTGACCGTGTTTTTGGTTTAAAACAGCGACTTTGCAGTCTATTTTCGTATAGTATTTATGCTTGTATTCTCGTTTTCTTAGTCTTATTTGATAGAATGAATATATTACAGAAATGGAGATAATTTGGATTGGTTTCATGATGACAAGTACCTTGAAACTGAGCGCAAGTAGCGAAAATGTTTGATTTTTGCTGAAGTTCAAGAGTAAACAAATCACGCCATGAGTCCAATACACATCAACTGGGTAGTCTAATATTCTTGCAAAAGTGCGCTGATATTATTTATACCATTTTTACATTGATGCAGTTGTATACATAACAGTAAATCTTCTATTTTTTGTGAGAATAAAAATTCAAAATGGAAAGCAAAAGTAATGTAAGAGGGGCCTGGAGACGTGACTAATGAACAGATAAAATGTTATTTTAGTGCCAGGAATGTCTGTCTCATTTATTCTGGACCCTATTTTGAAATTGGCATCTTTTGAAATTTGTGTGAAATTGGCCAAATTGCCAATTTTTGACCACCTTATTGGGTAGTTGAAATCGGTAAATTGGCGGTTTCTTTTACTCAATTGATAGAAAAAATGGAATTCTAGCGAAATAGCTATAATTTTAGTAGACTGAAACATTGGAATTTGCCGAAAATAGGGCTCAAAGTGGGCGAAATCGCCGATGCGTAAATGTCATCGATACCGCTAACTTCGCGAGAGCATAATTCCGTTAGTTTTCCATCGAATTTCATAATTTTGGTGGCGTTATGATCAGAAAAAGATTCTCTATCATTTCGTAAGAATTTTTTTTTTTTTCCGAAAAATTTGCAACCCTGAGAACGAGTTTGGGAGGGGGCCTCGCGACCCTGAAAGGGTTAAGGGGCACAGAGACTGAAAAATTCAAACCCCAACAAGTGTTTAATTGTGATGAAACAGGCCTGTTTTCGAAGAAAATGCAAAACCGGACCTACATTACTCAGGAGGTAAAGGCACTGCCAGGGCACAAGCCAATGAAAGACAGGCTAACTCTCATGTTGTGTAGTAATGATAGTGGGAATTTTAAAGTGAAGCCTTTACTCGTGTATCACTCTGAAAATCCCAGAGTGTTCAAGAAACACAATGTCGTCAAAAATAAGTTGTGTGTGATGTGGAAGGCTAACACTAAGGCATGGGTCACGAAGCAAATTTTCATAGAGTGGGTCCATCAAGTGGTTGGCCCCAGTGTGAAAAAATACCTCCAGGAAAAGGAATTGGGACTCAAGTGCCTCCTGGTACTGGACAATGCTCCTGCTCATCCTCACAACTTGGCAGACTTTTTGTCTAGTGAGTTAAGTTTCATCACAGTGAAGTTCTTGCCTCTTAACACCACTCCTCTCATCCAGCCTATGGACCAGCAGGTCATTTCTAACTTCAAAAAACTCTACACAAAAGCAGTTTTTCAAAAGTGCTTTGAAATGACCTCAGACACTGAGTTGACCCTAAGAGAGTTCTGGAGGAATCACTTCAGTATCCTCCACTGCATAAGCCTTATAGGTAAGGCTTGGGAGGGAGTGACTTCCAGGACTTTGAACTCTGCTTGGAGGCAATTGTGGCCAGATTGTGTCCAACAGAGGAATTTTGAAGGGTTTGAGGCTGACCCTGACCCTGAAGACCCTCTGTCTGTTGTGGAAGGTATTGAGGCATTGGGCAAGTCTCTGGGTTTGGAGGGGAGTGGCAAGGATGTGGAAGAGTTGGTGCAGGGCCACAGGGAAGAGCTAACCACTGAAGAGCTGCAAGAGCTTCATCTGGAACAGCATCAGACCACAGTAGAGGAAATTGCTTCACAGAGGAGGAAGATGGACTGGATGAGGTGCCTTCTTCAGAGATTAAGGAGATTTGTTCAAAGTGGAATGATGTGCAACGGTTTGTAGAGAAATATCACCCTGAGCAAGCTGAAATAAGCCATCTCTGCAACAAGTTCAGTGACAGAGCCATATTCCACTTCAGGGACATCTTAAAGAGGCGCCAGAAACAGAGGACTGTGGACAGTTATTTTGTGAGACAGGGGTCCAGTGACTCTCAAGCTGGTCCTAGTGCCAGTAAAAGACCAAGAAGGGAAGTAACCCCAGATAGGGCTTTGATACCTGAAGTCCTTATGGAGGGGGATTACCCTTCCAAACACTAAGCCCTCCTTCACTTCTCCCTATCTTCCAGATGCCAGCAAGTCTCATCAATAAAGGTAAGTAAATGTTATTTTAAATGTTTATTTATAAATTTAATATTGTATGTAGTATTTGTGTGTTTTCTGTATGTAAAATTATAGTTATTCCCTATAAATTGTATTTTTTGTGAATATTTTTGGGTGTCTGGAACGGATTAATTGTATTTACATTATTTCTTATGGGAAATATTAGTTCGACTTTTGGCCAGTTCGAGTTGAGGCCTAGCTCCTGGAACGGATTACGGCCGATGCTCGGGGGTCCACTGTACTTCATTACCACACAAGCAGAGTGTAAATTAATTGTTGCTATAACTTCACAAATATGTATTGGAACATGAAGAAATTAAAAATTTACCATGTTAATTCACAATTTTTTTTTTAATCTATGGTACTCTTAAGGCAGTTCAGCTTGTTTCACTAACTTCACTTAAGATTGTACAATATTTTGAACAGCTAAAAAGAAAAATTGTAGATGAGAGCTGAGACTCATCATTGTGATGTTTCAAACTCTTGCCTATTGAGGTCACTGAAGGAAAATGAAGATCTAGCTCTTGGTCTTAGTTGTTTATGCATAAGTAATTAAGTTACTAATGCACTGTCTACTACAGCAGTACCATATCACCTTTCATCTTCGATATCACAGTAGAGACAAGAAATTTAACAGCAAGTCTAATGAACAAAAAAAAACACAAATTGTAAAAATTAATTCTCACAATCTGTAAGAAACTTCTCACAATATCAACAAGTTTTTATAGACTAAATAAAGCTGCTAGTTTCATTATTTTTAAGAACTGGAAAGAATAGCAACACTGCTTTAAAATGTAGCTCAAATAGTAAAGTACAGTGGAACCTTAGTACTCGAACTTAATTCATTCCAGAAGGCTGTTCGAGTGCAGATCTGTTCTAGTACCGAACGAATTTTTTCCAACCAATTTTCTTTTTTGTTGGCTGTTATCACTAATCTTCTTAGGCCCCATGGTGACTTATTTATACCACATAAAAAAACACCAAAAAATGCGAAAAAACACAAAACAGTTTACAGCGAAGTTCTGGCAGGTTATATTTGTTTAGTCGAGTGCCAAGCAAACGGTCGACTACCGAGCAATTTTTTTATCGAACAAAGCGTTTGAATACCAAACTGTTCGAGTAGGGAGCTATTCGAGTACCAAGGTTCCACTGTACAAGACATTCTTTTTTCAAGAGGCAACATCCCAAAATGAGAAATGAAATGTATCATCCAACAGCCAAGGTTAACGCAGTGAAGGTTCACTTCACAACTGGCTGGATCATATACTACTGACAAGCAATTTTTATTTTATAAATCATGGGACTGCTATGTATATTTAGAACTATCTGGTTAATTGTAAAAGAGTCGCTGAATAACTTATTCAGTTAATAGTAATAATAATAATAATAATAATAATAATAATAATAATAATAATAATCTTTATTTCTACAAGAGGGCCCTGATTATTGAGCTGGTTAGGTTCCAGGCTACCACCCTTTTTTTCCACTTTTAATCCTTTCGGGGTTTCGGCCGTACTAGTACAGCTTATGCCCCAGGGTTTTCGTCGTACTAGTACGCCTAAATTCTAGCACCCTCAAATCAAGCAGAAACAGACTGTTAGGCCTAGATGTGAGAGAATGGGTCTGTGCGGTCAGTGTGCGCAGTATAAAAAAAAATCCTGCACCACACAGTGCATAATGAGGAAAAAAAACTCTGACCGTGTTTTTGGTTTAAAACAGCAACTTTGCAGTCTATTTTCGTATGGTATTTATGCTTGTATTCTCGTTTTCTTGGTCTCATTTGATAGAATGGATGATATATTACAGAAATAGAGATAATTTTGACTGATTTCACGATGACAAGTACACCTTGAAACTGAGCGCAAAGTAGCGAAAATGTTCGATTTTGGCCGATGTTCAAGAGTAAACAAATCACACCATGCGTCCAATACACATCAACTGGTGAGTTTAATATTCTTGCACAAGTGCGCTGATATTATTTATACCATTTTTACAATGATGCAGTTGTATACATAACAGTAAATCTTCTATTTTTTTGTGAGAATAAAAATTCAAAATGGAAAAAAAAAGTAATGTAAGAGGGGCCTGGAGACGTGACTAATGAACAGAGAAGATGATATTTTAGTGCCAGGAATGTCTGCCTTGTTTATTCTGGACCCTATTTTGAAATTGGCATCGTTTGAAATTTGTGTGAAATTGGCCAAATTGCCATTTTCTGACCACTATTTTGGGTAGTTGAAATTGGTAAATAGGCGGTTTCTTGTACTCACTCGATAGAAGAAATGGAGTTCTAGCAAAATAGCTATAATTTTAGTAGACTGAAACATTGGAATTTGCCGAAAATAGGGCTCAAAGTGGGCGAAATCGCCAATGTGTAAATGTCATCAATACTGCTAACTTCGCGAAAGCATAATTCCATTAGTTTTCGATCAAATTTCATAATTGTGGTAGCGTTATGATCGGAAAAAGATTCTCTTATCATTTCATAAGAAAAAATCATTTTTTTTCCGAAAAATTTGCGACCCTGAGAACGAGTTTTGGAGAGGGCCTGAAACCCCCAAAGGGTTAAATGCATACAAATGCCTGATAACATGATTACACTATCATATATTAGGTGAACAACAGAGCTAGGCCTAAAAAATGCATATACAGTACACACATTGCTTACCTTAAAATAATTTTGTCTTTAGCTTATACACTGAGTGGTGAATATATTTAATGTAGGAAGTCTGAATAAATGTAGAATGGGTATATAATTGAAAACGGCTGCATTAGCGAAATGCCATAAAGCAAAGCGCTGTAAATGGAGCCTGCCTGTACATGTACAACATATACAGACCTAGCTGACATGAATGACATACTACATAGAAGGCCCCTTGTTATGCAGAGCATTTCTGGCAAATTAAGTTAATTTTGTCCCCAGGATGCGACCCACACCAGTGAACTAACACCCAGGTACATATTTACTGATAGGTGAACAGGGACAGCAGGTGTCTTAAGGCAACATGTCCTAATGTTTCCACCCACACCGGGGATTAACCACGGATCTCGATGTGTGAGCTGAGTGCACTACCAACCGAGTTGAATAACCTATTTGGTTAACTGTAAAGAATCACTGAATAAAGTATTTGGTTGATTGTAAAACAAGTCCCTGAATAAGGAAACAGTGTTGTCCTGGCTTACATAGCATTCTTAAATCACTAAATAAAATAATGTCACAGGGGGAAAGACAAAAATCAATAAAATAATCAAAGAAAACTTAGGCACTCATTTTTTTCACCATGGGGTATAGTAATATAAAATACATAAAATACCTACCAAAATACAAACTGTGCTAAAAAAATAAGAAAAATTAATAAAAAATTATTTCTGCAGCTCATGATTGTCTCAGCATCAACAAGTACAGCCATGTGCAGAGTGCAGCCATGTGAAGAGTGAAGGCAATAAAAATGCTTCACTCAACATACAACATCACTATTTCTGTCAGTTCCAAGCACTGACTAATCTGATGAGACATGCTGCCATTGTCACACCTCCAAGTAAAGCACACTAGAGGAATGACAGCAGCAGATTTGCTGCCCTTCTTGGTGCCAGAATATATAGCAAATCACTTGACCTTAACATGTTGAATTGCTCTCATACTGTTATCCATTCTTCTTATCTTTTTAACACATCAGCAGTCTTTCCCTAAGGTACGGTGACCCTCCTCCCCCTTCAAAAAAAAAAAAGAAAGGAAATACATTCACTGTCATTCATTCAATCGCTGTCATGAAGAAGTGTGCTGACATCACAGTTCCAATAACACTACAAACTGTAACATCCTAAGCCGTTTCAGAGTGCAGAGCGCAGGCACTGTACTTCCCATCTTCATGACTCAAGTCCACCTAACCATTCTGTTACTGCATTATCTTTGGTTTTTACTTTATAATTATCCTAAATTATACAAATTTGATAAAAGAAAAAAGAAAACAAGAGTAATTCATTGTAAATACAGTATACAAAAACAGCAAAAATGCCAGTCTTTCTTTAAGAAACAAATTATTCTTTGCTACAGATTAAGAAGACGTGCAGAGAATCATCAGAAGGGGTGGTATTATGGAAAGAAAAACAACATTAAGAAATTAGGAATAAATAAAACAATCTATCCTCCTCATATGTTACCTGTACAAAAAATCACTCAATAACAGTCTTACAGGATCTCTCTCTATATATATACTACATCTACTCCTGGTGTTCACCTCTCTTCCCTGCTTTTTTCTCACTCAGTTGAACTGATAATGGTCCACAATAGACCAAAGAGTCATCTAAGGTTTCTTTTCCAAGTGTGGGTTATTTGTGAATTGTTCCAGCCACAGTATTATGACTTTCATTATTCAGGTACTGAACAGTTAGTTAGCTGCTGAGTCGCATCTTAATGAGGACCTATGGACCCTAGTGAAAGTAAGCCACAATGCTTGGCTTTATTGAGTTATCCAGAGATTATTAACCTTCCAGAGTCTATAAACCTGCACACATCAGGTAAAACTCATGCACAGCCCCTGGACTGACTGAATCAGCTTGGTAGTCAACATATTCCCTGTGCAAAAGGACGTGGGAACCATGAAACAAATGTGCCTGATTACCAAAGAATAGTATTGTACCTAGCAGATCAGGAGAAGTTTCCTGGGAGATATCCTTTCTCTTGTCAAAACTATCTTTAGGATATCAACATCTTAGGATACATTACTACATAGTATATCTTTGATATAGCTGGCCCTGGACCAGGTTTGTCTGGTGTTCACTTGGTCAACTATCCCATTGCTGTTGGTGGCCCGCCAGCCCACATATCCATCACAGCCTGGTTATCCAGCACTTGGAGGAGGAAATTGTTGAATTTCCTCTTAAAGACTTCTACACTTATTCTGGTAGCGCTTCTGATATCTTCTGGTAAGATATTAAAAAGACTGAGACCATACATGTTGATACAATTCTCTAGGTAGTATAATCCACTGTTGTGTTTTTAAATGGGGAGTTAAATGTAACTCGATTAACCCAGCAAATTCCTAACCACTGAGTGAGTCATCATCTGATTAACACCTATGTCAAGGGGTAATGTGCTGCTTCCTAACAAATAAATTACCAATCCCTGCCCCACACATACATCAAGTATGTGGACCAAAGGTGAAGCCCCTATCTAGTTAAGAATGTACAAAAATTTAAAGTTCAATGGTTTATGTACTACCATTTAGTCCCTGAACTGCATTTATCATAAGGATACACTGAAGAAAATGAATTTGACTACCTTGGTCAAGAAAACTAAGGAAGATATGACTGCAATGTACAAAAGTTTTAAGAGAAATTAATAGGGTAGATAGGGATAGACTTTTAATTAAGAGGGGGGGACAGGGGGGGGGGAAAAGAGTGGAAGGTGAACACACACACACGAGCCATAGTTATGTTAATAAGTACAGGTAATATGATACAGCAGAAGAAACCAGAAACTAGTAGTTCAGGTTAAAGTAGCTTAAAGTGGAGCCAGGAGAAGAAACTGTCCTCACACACAAATCAGAGCAGTATACACCCCGGTCAGCGACAGACACCCTAGTATGTACAGGCATGAGTATAAACACACACATCCATAAACATACATACAATAAGAACATAAATATCCACACATAAATACAAATGCATACAAACAGCACACCCACCAATGCTCACACGTACATGCAGATTAATAAAATGGATGAGGGTGCACAAAAGGCAGACGTCTCACAATTTCAAATGATAAAACCTAGATGTTAATATCTTGCCAAACTTTACCTAAAAACACATTAGCCACATAACATCAGCAGCAAATGTCAACTACCATAAGAATGCCATTCAGAAATCTGAAGTGAGAGAAACTTTTAGTGCAGGAAACACCAACATCTAGCTAATCCTGCAATATCCAGTGCTGGCAAGGAGCCCAAAACTAATTAAGCATGTCAAAAAATTGAGTTGCTGCAAATTTCGTACCAGAACTGAAGAACAAAAATTATGCAAAATACACAAACTAGAAGTAACAACATTAAAAGACAAAGAGAGACAGACAGACAAAGTATGTAACGAAACTTACAGATCAGCCTTGGTTCAGCTTTCATTGTAGAGAGGCTGCTACTGCTAAGTACAAGGCTTGGAGAAGATATAAGAGACTCCCACTACCTATAACAGGAACCTGCACATGCAAGCCTGTAGGCATATGGGTGAAGTTCAAAAGTGGGTCATTTCTAAATGGGAGGCTGACACAAAAAGAAAGCTGGCATCAGGTAGAGTGGGCTCCAAAACCTGGTGGTCCTTGGTCAGAGACAGACAAGGTTATCTGCCTGATGAACTTATTCCACCTCTAAATCTACAGGATGGGACTACCTCTACTAGTAGTCAGGAGAAAGCCGACCTCTTTGCTGCCAAGATGCAAGTCCTTTATCCAGCGAGGGACCCTCCTTGGCTAGCTGCAAGAACTGTTTCAAAGCTGTCAGTAGTGACAATAAGGCAGGAGGAGGTGTATCTTTTTCTTAAAACGTTGGACCAAGAAAAAGCTGTGGGCCCAGACAAGCTGAGCCCAAGATTGCTGAGAAGATGTGCAGACCAGCTAAGAGCACCTCTAACTCGCATCTTTCAGCACTGCCTAGTACAATGTAAATGGCCTCTGTGAAAAGAGGAAAATGTAGTCCCTGTTAACAAAAAGAAGAGCAGAGCAGAAATCAGTAACTACAGACCAGTGTCACTACTGCTGCTGATCTATTGTTAAACCTCTGCACTAAGTGGAACCAGCCACTGGATGAATCCAAACTCAGCTGTGTAGTAGCACTGGATATTGCTGGTGCTTTTGACCGAGTATGGCACCAGAGACTCTTGGCAAAACTGCAATCACTTGGAATTGCAGGCTCTACACTATGTCTCCTCAGTGATTACCATCAAGGTAGATCTCTAAGGGTAGTTATCAATGGGACAGAGTCAATAAGACATCCTATTGAAGCAAGTGTTCCACAGAGAAGTGTGCTTGGGCCATTGTTATGGAATGTCTACTTCAACAACCTCCTCCATCTCATCCCAGAATCCCATGCATATGCAGATGACTGCAAGCTAACATTTACTTATCCAAGAGAGGAAATGCCAGCTGCTCTATGTTACATCAATCACCAGCTTACAGCTATATCAGCCTGGGGTAAACGATGGCAGGTAACATTTGCCCCTGAGAAAACACAAATGATGATAGTCTCTAGGCACCATGATGGTAATGCTGGAGCAGTGGTAAGTATGAGTGGAAGAGTGTTGGTACCTGGGGATGAAGTTGATATCCTTGGGGTGAAAATCCACTCCAAACTGACCATGAAGAACCACGTTGTAAACCTGGCAAACAAGGTGGCCAGGAAGCTTACTGCACTTCGACGTATCTCGCATCTGCTTGACAGTAGAGGTTGCAAGATTTTGTACGAGGCACAAGTACGATCACACCTTGAGTATGCTCCACTTTCTTAGATTGCCTGCCCCACATCATCTCATCTGCGACTTCTTGACAAAATGGAGAACAGAGCAAGATGCCTAATCTCTCGCCTGGACCCAGCCCGGATAGATCTGTCATTTCAGCAGAGCCTTTAACACAGGAGGAATGTGGGTAGCCTTACTGTTATGTACAAGGCCAACATTTTCAAAGTACCACACTTGACTCCTCTCCGAGGACAGCGAGAAGCGAGCTTCTACACCACAAGACGGTCAGAAAGCAGCAACTTCACTTTGGCTGTACCATTCTCCAGAACATCTCTTCATCTGAGATCATTTATCCCCAGGATGACTCGAGTCTGGAACATGTTTGTACAACATAATGATATCAATGAGATAAAGTCAGTTGATCAAATGAAAATGCTGGCTCACAGATGGATCCAACTTCATCCTGTTCCCTACTTGTATGTTTCATAACAATAAAAATGCTTTCAAATGAGCTGATGTAGGTAACAATTCTTAGCTTGTCAATAAAGTTAGGAATCCTTATCTTGTCAATAAAGTTAGGAATCCTTATCTTGTCAATAAAGTTAGGAATCCTTATCTTGTCAATAAAGTTAGGGATCCTTATCTTGTCAATAAAGTTAGGGATCCTTAACCTAACCTTGTCAAACCCTGTGTAAAAAAAAAAAGTGGAGAGGAAGAGAGAGAGAGAGATATGAGAGAGAAGAGAAGAGGAGAGAGAAGAGAGGAGAGAGAGAGAAGAAAGAAAGAGAGAAAATATAAAAAAGAGAAAGAGAAATAAAAAGAGAAAGAAAAAGAAGAGAAAGAAAAAAGAAGAAAAAGATAAAAATAAAAAGAGAAAAAAATAAAAAGAGAAAGCAAAGAGAGAGAGAGAAAGAGAGAAAGAGAGAGAGAGAGGAACATGATTATGACATGTAGAATAAATAGATGAATAGACAGGATAGGAAGAGACTGCTCAGCACTAGCAAACAAAAAAGAGGTGTGGAGACACACAACATCAGATAGCAGAGATGTAAAAGCTTCGAGTGCAACATAGTAGAAACATAATAACCCTTTTAAAGAGAAAACTACTCGCGAGAAGCAAGCTTATATACCACAAGACGGGCAGAAAGCAGCAACTTCACTGGTTGTACCCTTCTCCAGAACATCACTTTATCTGAGATCATTTATCCCCAGGATGACTCGAATCTGGAACACATTCGTACAGCATAATTATATCAACGAGATAAAGTCAGTTGATCAAATAAAAATTCTGGCCCACAGATGGCTCCAACTTCATCCTGTTCCCTACTTGTATGTTTCATAACAATAAAAATGCTTTCATATGAGCTAATGTAGGTAACAGCTCTTAGCTTGTTAATAAAGTTTAACTTGTCAATAGCTTGTCAATAAAACTAGGGATCTTAACCTATTATTATTATTATTATTATAATCAAGGGGGAAGCTCTAAACCCGTAGGATTATACAGCGCCTGTGGAGGAGGGATGTGGAAGGTATTCAGGCTTAATTCAGGGAACTGGAGCACAGACCCAATTCCCTAGATCAAGAGCCCCTCACCAACATCAAGGAATCTTCCTTGAGGGGCTCCTTAACCTAACCTTGTCAAACTCTGTGTAAAAAAAATAGGAATTAACTAACCCTACTGCCTCCCTAAAAAAAAAATAAGCCCAGGAAAATGGTAAATGCACGGGCACGTCATCCACACCAGCTTGAGAGAAATGAACTTACGTATAGCTGGAAGACAGCCAATGTGACAGACAAAACTGTGAATTATAAACCAGTATCTTTAATATGCATGCCATGCAAGGTGATGATAATTAGAAAGTGTGGATGAAGCACCTTAGGAGCACTGGCTTCTTCATGAGGCATTAACACTAGTTTATAGATGGAAAATCCTCCCTCGTGAATCTCGGAATTCTAACAGGCGCAGATGAGAACCAGTCAAGAGGGGTGGCCAGACTGTATATTCTTAGACTGTGCCCCCCACATGAGCCCATGCAAACTGAAGTGTTATGATGGCTAAAGAAGGGGAGGTGGGGATAAAGTTGTGGAAGGTGTAGGGAAACCTATAGATTTCAAAGTCATCATTCCCGTGGCCCAGTCCCAGAGCATTCCTCCTGGTTGCTAGTCTGATCGACCAAGCTGTTGGTGCTAACCACATGCAGTCCAAAGTATGTACCACAGCCCGGCTGATCGGGAACTTATCTGAGAGCTTGTGAGTTTTCTTTTGAAGAAATTTTGAGGTTTGTTGACATTTCCCTTATGCAAGAAGGGTGTTGAAGAGCCTTGTTGAATATTCAGTGAAGGAGCGACTTCCTATGCAGGGTTTAGCGTCGTTGCTTCCTCCTACCTCTCAATCTTTTAGAGATTCCATCTTCTTACAACTTCACTGAGATCCATGTATCACATCATGTAATAATTAACCAATGCCAGCTGACAAAAGATGTTCTAATTCGCTAAGTACAATAAAAAAGACAAAATTTAGTAACACCTATAGCATGCGGCTACTCTGTGTTGTTTCCCGTCATAATCCATATCACATGCTGAACTCGGAGACTTCAGGATCTTTTTTATATTAGCAAAATTGGATACAATAGCAATGTGTAGCTAGCCTATTCTATAAGACAGGTTGGTATTAAGGTAGTCTAGTTTATCAGACCTTGATCCACCAAACCTGGTCTGGGACCGCGCCGTGAGGTCGTTAACCTGAACACGCACACATACGCGAGCACACGCAAGGGCGGGGCCAGGAGCTATGAATCGACCCCTGCAATCACAACTGAGTACACACATACACACGCACACTCGGAGGCAGGAGCTATAACCCGACCCCTGCAACCACAATTAGGTGAGTACACACAAACACACACCTTTCTGGTCCTGCAGAAGACACAAATAGAAGAATCAATACCAAGAAGCCAAGGTGTGTAAATAAATTACATTTACCCCCACACTGTTGGTCTACGACGTTCATCTATCTATCTATCTATCTCTCTCTCTCTCCTTCTCTCTTCTCTTCTCTCTCTCTTCTCTCTCTCCTCTCTCTCTCTCTCTCTCTCTCTCTCTCTCTCTCTCTCTCTCTCTCTCTCTCTCTCTCTCTCTGACGGCTAAAGAAAACAGCAACTAGTCAGTATGTTCGTACACAGTATAGAATATATCAACCACGGTTTACAAACTCCTCACGATAAGTTAAACTTCTAGTAGAAAGTCTAGTTTAATTTAATCATACGAATAACAAACTACGTTGACGGATCCAACTATATTTCGAACACGAATAACTTGTATAAAAATTAATAAGAGAATATTAATGCATAAATGACATTTAAAAAGTAAAAGCAAACCCGATGTTTTATAATTATGTATATCAGTATGACCACAACACCAGTGGTGGGGGAATTTGGCTAAGATGGGGAAACTTGGCAGGGAAGTAAGGAAATTGGGCAGTAGCGGGGAAATCTGGCAGGCAGGTGTTGAAAATTTGGCAAGGAAGTGGCTAAATCTGGCAGAAAGCTGGAAAAAGATGGCAGATATCGTGAAATCTGGTAGATGTAAGGAAATGTGGCATACTTTTGGGGGAAAACAGGAATATGGGGAAATATAAAGCTCCGGAGGGAGTGTCGTCAAGGGTGGTGGTGAAAAAGTATACAGCAGGCTGGGGTAACTAGACTACCTGGTGTGAATATGGATCTGGCGGGGCAAAGATAAGGTGGCGGGGAGACTGGGACTGGTGATTGGGGGGATGAAAGGAAAGGTTGGGGATGGAGTTTGAGAAACAGGAGAGGAAACCAAGACAGACTGGGCACGGTGAGGGGACAGGGCAGATGTATGTGAAGGAAGGAGGGAAAGGATACGTATGGAGGAGGGAGAAGGCTGTATATGAAGGAATAAAGAGGGGAAAGGATGTGTGGGGGAGAGGTGGTGTGGTATGGGTAGGGTTGAGGTGTGGGTGGTGATAGTGAGAGGTGGTGTGGTATGGGGAGGGTGGAGGAGTGGGTGGTGATAGTGAGAGGTGGTGTGGTATGGGTAGGGTGGAGGTGTGGGTGGTGATAGTGAGAGGTGGTGTGGTATGGGTAGGGTGGAGGTGTAGGTTGTGATAGTGAGAGGTGGTGTGGTATGGGTAGGGCGGAGGTGTGGGTGGTGATAGTGAGAGGTGGTGTGGTATGGGTAGGTTGGAGGTGTGGGTGGTGATAGTGAGAGGTAGTGTGGTATGGGTAGGTTGGAGGTGTGGGTGGTGATAGTGAGAGGTGGTGTGGTATGGGGAGGGTGGAGGAGTGGGTGGTGATAGTGAGAGGTGGTGTGGTATGGGTAGGGTGGAGGTGTGGGTGGTGATAGTGAGAGGTGGTGTGGTATGGGTAGGGTGGAGGTGTAGGTTGTGATAGTGAGAGGTGGTGTGGTATGGGTAGGGTTGAGGTGTGGGTGGTGATAGTGAGAGGTGGTGTGGTATGGGTAGGGTTGAGGTGTGGGTGGTGATAGTGAGAGGTGGTGTGGTATGGGTAGGGTGGAGGTGTGGGTGGTGATAGTGAGAGGTGGTGTGGTATGGGTAGGTTGGAGGTGTGGGTGGTGATAGTGAGAGGTGGTGTGGTATGGGGAGGGTGGAGGAGTGGGTGGTGATAGTGAGAGGTGGTGTGGTATGGGTAGGGTGGAGGTGTGGGTGGTGATAGTGAGAGGTGGTGTGGTATGGGTAGGGTTGAGGTGTGGGTGGTGATAGTGAGAGGTGGTGTGGTATGGGTAGGGTGGAGGTGTGGGTGGTGATAGTGAGAGGTGGTGTGGTATGGGTAGGGTTGAGGTGTGGGTGGTGATAGTGAGAGGTGGTGTGGTATGGGTAGGGTGGAGGTGTGGGTGGTGATAGTGAGAGGTGGTGTGGTATGGGTAGGGTGGAGGTGTGGGTGGTGATAGTGAGAGGTGGTGTGGTCGACATTATGACATTACATTAATAGTGAAGCACTAAACTCACCAGGGTTAAAAAGAGCAGCCTCATAAGAACGAAAGAGGGATTTAAAAGAAGGAAGAACATTATTCTTTCCAGTTTTTTTAATGTTCTTCCTTCTCACCAGGGGTCATACAGCTCCTGGGAGAACTAAAGACAACCAGGTTTGAACCAAAGGAAGTGAAGGAGAGCTCCAATATTCTGGATGTGGAGCACTTCACGGGGGGTGAGGGTACCTCGAAGGGGGTGTGGTGGAGAGTACTTTAGTAATATGCGAGGGAGAGGGAGGTAGAGGCGCCACGCTGGCCGCCACAGCCACCAAAATATCACTCCCACGTGACGACTCGTATCACGCCCGGTAACACCAAAAAGCTTTCTCATTGGTCCCAGTAATAATGAAAATAATAATAATGATGGTGGGGCACTAGCAGCAATGAGCTCCTGTAGTCCCTTTGGCTCACAACCGAAGGAGCCAGGATAGATCCTAGGGTGGGCGGAGACATTCGGCAAGTGAAGGAGCCAGGATAGATCCTAGGGTGGGCGGAGACATTCGGCAAGTTTCCTACACCTGATGACCCCTGAGGTTTAGGGGCTGATCACCTCAAAATATATCCTCCATGCCTCCAATGTCTCCAGTAATTATTCTCTATAATGAATTGATAAAGCCAATGAATGGCAGAAAGTGTCTACATTAAAGATTCCCCATCTACCTGCTGCCCCTGTGGTGTCACCTAGGTAGGTATTCAGGTGTTATTCCACTGTTGTGGGTGTCATCCTAGGAAGGAGAGGTAGTATACAATAAACAGGACTGGGCTTTAAGCCGAAATAGGATAAAAGCTGATATATTGTAGATTTAACGGTATGAAAAAAACTACAAATAGGGAAACTCAAGTCTTGCTGTGATATCCCTAGTACATGATCATTGCACTAGTTGAACCTCACACGTGCTGCCAGGAAAGACTTCCCCTCCCGAACACACAGGAAAGCCGGTCGATAAAGAGTTTAGAGTCGGTGTCAAAAGCTATGAATCGACCCCTGCGAGTATGACGGCTAGGCGACATACGTGCTTCTCATTCGTAACTCAGTGATACTCTATCGTAAAGTTTCGTAAAGCGATATTCATCACTGATATACTTTTTCACTCCAAAAGCGCCCCCCCCCCCACGATATCATCCACGTGTACACATGGTGACAAGCACATCCCTGTGAAAAACGTTCAAGGAGGGGATAGAGATCTGACAGACCAAAGGTATAATTTAAGCAATACAAACAATTAAAAAGCATACATATATGAAATTAAAGTAGACGACACTGGTAGGAACAAACAAAAGTTGTAAAGTGATAAATTAAACAAGGCAATAGAAATGTAGGACCAAACACTGTACAAGATTCATTCAAGGAGAAACTCCAAATAATGAACTCGCAAAGCAAGCAATGTTCAAACAAGCAGAGAGGCACCAAGGACAGATCAGCCAATGGTCCAGGCGTAAACAAACAAGCAAGCAACGTTCAGACAAGCAGGGAACCCCAGCATCATAAAAGTGAGGACACCTTGTACTAAAGTGAAGATGGTGGAGGGCTAGTGTGGGAACAACGAGGAAGGATGAGGATAGAGAGAGGGGGGAGGGGGTGCCATAGTTCTGTTTACAAGTATCTTGCACTGTAAGACAGAATTGAACTAGCTTACGTGGGCGGGGAGAGCCACCAGAGGGGCTGACACTCAGGAGAGTCAAGGATCCACAACCACCACCCTATGAACGCAGACCATGTCACTCTCACCGCAAAACGTGGCAACGCCGCACGTCCATACAAACATAACAATGGTGTGCTGCGCTAACTGTTGCACGGCAATGTGGTTAGGTTAGGTTAGGTAAGGTTCGTCAGGAAACAGGACAAGTGTTTCCTGACGACGCAAGTCTTAGTCAGATGATGACCCTCCGTTGGAGCTTTCGGTCATCTGACCGAGGCCTTCCGCTGGCTGATATTCAAAGTAATCCACAACAGGGATTAAGCGTACAGATAGAGTTACATTTGATGCTCTTGCATTTACTCTACTCTGGTGACAAGACAGTGGGTCAAACGACCAGAGTATATAGTGCAACAGCTCACGAAAGAACCCAGGCGATCAAATAAATAAATAAATCAGCTTGTCCACTTGCCAGTTGTACAATGTAGCTCAGAGATGCTGTTCTACCACAGTGACAGAAAGGGCAAGTGACGGGAACATAATGAAGATGACAGTACGGACAGATGAAGGACACATGAATGATAAGCCACAGAAAGGACTGGAAAGCAGAGGCAAGAACTGCCTCAAGATGACAGAAAGGCAACGAATGACGAAGGGAGATGCGTGAGAGATAGAGAAAGGGTGAAGAATGTAGGAAGGTGAGAGATGAAGAAAGGAAGGATAAGAAGTGGAGGAAGGGTGAAAGATGGAGAAAGAAATAGTAAGAGATGGAAAGAAGAAAGATGAGAGATGAAAGAAGGTAGAGATGAAGGGAGGAAAGAAAGAAATGTTAGAGAGGAGCTAGAAAAGGTCAGCGAGGGAGGATGAAAACGAAAGTACGGCAGAGGGAAGGGGGGTGCGATTCAGCTTTCTTGGCAGGTGCAAGATACGCCAATTTGCTTCCCTCCCTAACAAGACAGTGAGTGGGGAGGGAGAGGCAGTCTCAACCCATCTCCCCACAAGATACTTTTTACTTCGCAAAACTGACCTAAGCTACATACTACGTGGGATTGAGGAGAGTGCAGCTCTTCAGTATCCCTATCATCCCACCACAAGATTTTCCCTTACTATTTCCACGTTCGATTCAATTTGAAATGACTGAGGTCCGTTAAGTCTACATATCTACATGGACAGATTCATAAAGTCTTCCAGTATATCGCTCTCCTCTTCATGTTCAAGCTAAGTTCATAATTGATATTCGATCATCTACAGTATGGTCTACTTTCAAAGCTTGCTATATTCCCTTGTAATATTCCGTCACACAGGGTCGATTTCATAATGTTGAAATGTGTCGGTCTGAGGTGGTTAAGTCGCCAAGTATTCCATGAAGAGTTCAGCAACTATGCCAGCTTCAAAGATTTCGTTCCAGCAGAGCTAGAGTTACTATAACTTGGGAATTACCATCTCTCAGTATGGTCTATGACATGCAGGAGAAATGGAATTTGTATGGGGATTTCATCACAGAGAGCGAAAACAAACATTATGTATACAAGAGAAAAGAAAACGAGGGGGAGAGGGACTTTATTATGCATCTACATAGCCTCTCGACATGAGACAGAAGGGAAGAGGGAAGAAACGTGGTGTTGGGGGGGAGAAGGGGTGCAGGTAAGAAGGTTAGCTGGCGTGATGGCTGAGCACAAGTTACACACTGAGCCAGCCCTGTGGTTAAGGCGTAGTAGTAGCATCTTATTTCCTGGTCGATCAGTAATTTACGACAAGCACACACGTAAGCACACCTACACACATACGCGGGGCCAGGAGCTATGTCTCGACCCCTACAACCAAACAGGTGAATACACGCACACACATACACACACACACACCAAATGCAAAGTCATGACGACTGGGGAAGGGCAAAGAAGACCGCAGACGGAGTACAGTCTAGGGGGCCAGAGACTACAAACCTCACTCAAGGAAAGGGATCTTGGGGTGAGTATAACACCAGGCACATCTCCGGAGACACACATCAACCAAATAACTGCTGCAGCATACGGGCGCCTAGCAAACCTAAGAACAGCATTCCGACATCTTAATAAGGAATCGTTCAGGACCCTGTACACTGTGTACGTTAGGCCCATATTGGAGTATGCAGCACCAGTTTGGAACCCACACCTAGCCAAGCGTGTAAGGAATCTAGAGAAAGTACAAAGGTTTGCAACAAGACTAGTCCCGGAGCTAAGGAGGAGAGGTTAAGGGAAATCGACCTGACGACACTGGAAGACAGGAGTGATATGGAAGATATGATAACGACATATAAAACACTGAGAGGAATCAATCGACAAGGTGGACAGAGACAGAATGTTCCAGAGATGGGACACAGCAACAAGGGGTCACAGTTGGAAGTTGAAGACTCAGATGAATCCACGGTTGTTAGGAAGTATTTTTTCTGTCACAGAGTTGTCGGGAAGTGGAATAGTCTGGGAAGTGATGTAGTAGAAGCAGGATCCACGCATGGCTTTAAGAAGAGGCATGATCAAGCTCATGGAGCAGTAAGAGTGTCCTAGTAGAGACCAGTGAAGAGGCGGGGCCAGGAGCTGTGACTCGACTCCTGCAACCACAACTAGGTGAGTACACACACACACACACACTAACACACACACTAACACTAACACACAAACACACACTAACACACCTAGAAAGAAACAAGCTTATAAACGACAACCAGCATGGTTTCAGGGAAGGAAAATCCTGTGTCACAAACCTACTGGAGTTTTATGACAATGTAACGGAAGACACGAGAGAGCGGGGTGGGTAGATTGCAATTTTTTTGGACTGCAAGAAGGCCTTCGACACAGTTCCTCACAAGAGGGTAATGCAACAGCTAGAGGATCAAGCACGCATAACAGGAAAGGCACTGCAATGGATCAGAGAATATCTGACAGGGAGGCAACAACGAGTCATGGTACGTGACGAGGTGCCAGAGTGGGTGCCTGTGACGAGCGGGGTTCCACAGGGGTCAGTCCTAGGACCTGTGCTGTTTTTGGTAAATGTGAATGACATGACGGAAGGAATAGACTCAGAAGTGACCCTGTTTGCAGATTATGTGAAGTTAATGAGGAGAATTAAATCGGATGAGGATCATACAGGACTACAAAGAGACCTAGACAGGCTACAAGCTTAGTCCAGCAACTGGCTCCTTGAATTTAACCCCGCCAAATGCAAAGCCATGAAGATCAGAAAGGGCAAAGAAGACCGAAGACAGAGTACAGTCTAGGTGTCCAAAGACTCCAAACCTCACTCAAGAAAAAAGATCTTGGGGTGAGTATAATACTGAGCACATCTCCTGAGGCGCACATCAACCAGTTAACTGCTGCAGCATATGGGCGCTTGGAATTGTTCAAGACTCTGTACACCGTGTACAACCAGTGTAAAACCCATACCTGGTCAAGCACGTCAAGAAATTAGAGTGCAAAGGTTTGCAACAAGATTAGTCCCGGAACTAAGGGGCATGTCCTACGAGGAGAGATGAAGGGAAATCGACCTGAAGACACTGGAGGACAGGAGGGATAGGAGGGGCATAATAACGACATATAAAATACTGAGAGGAATTGACAAGGTGGATAGGGACAGGATGTTTCAGAGATAGGACACAGAAACAAGGGGTACCAGCTGGAAGTTGAAAACTCAGATGAATCACAGGGATGTTAGGAAGTATTTCTTCAATCACAGAGTTTTCAGGAAGTGGAACAATCTGGAAAGTGGTTTAGTGGAGGCAGGATCCATACATACATTTAAGAGATAAGATAAAGCTCATGGAGCAGGGAGAGAGTGGACCTAGTGGCGACCAGCGAAAAGGCGGGGCCAGGAGCTATGAATCGACCCCGGACAACCACGAATCTCGCTTCTTGTCTTCCTCTGACGATCAATGTTGCTTGATGAGAGGAGGTGGAGAGTCCGCCTCCGTGTCATGCTAACACTCGACACAGTAACAGTACATAAACACAAAAAGAGACACAAATACAGTATAATGGGGTTCATTAGTGACAACATTTCACCCACACAGCGGGCTTTATCGAGTTACAAACAGATCCGTTTGTGACTTGATAAAACGCAGTGTGTGGCCGAAACCTTGTCCATAAAGCATCGCATTGTGCTGCATTTGCCTTCATCCATCATGTCATTATTTTAGTATATACTATTTCCCTCCACAGTAACAGTAATCACCGAATGGTACGCAATGTACCATAAATTTATCACTTTGCTTGTAAATTATTTACATATTTAACTAGGTAAAGATAACTGTGGGGCAAATTTCAACACGTGCTACAAAGCCACTACAAGGTCAACTGGTAGGACTCCACACTCCTATATAAACCACCCAACGGAGGGTTGAAACTTGGAAGGGGACGCGGAATAGAGAGGAAACGACAAGAGACTAAGTTGTAGTGGGATAAACCCAGTGAAAAACAGGGGTGCGGTGAGCACAATAAGGGAACACTGTATCAGCATTCGTAGTCCCAGATTATTCAACATCTTACCAGAAAATATCAGAAACACTTCTGGGACAAGTGAAGAAGTCTTCAAGAGGAAACTGGACAAGTATCTTCACCAGGTGCCAGATCAACAAGGCTGTGATGGATATGTGGGACTGTGGGCTACCAGCAGTAACAGCCTGATTGATCAAGCTAGCACCAGACGAGCCTGGCCCATGGCCGGGCTCCGGGAATAGAAAAACTCTCGGAACTCATCAAAGGTAAATGTAAGGCACTATAGTGGGGCCCAGGGCAGCACAGACCTCCCTACCCGTGGTGGTTTGAGTGAAGAGCTGCACTAGCACCACTGCAACTCTCACTACTGCTACCACCACCACTTGGTTGATAGCTTCCTCAGCTCACACACTGAAGAGTCCGGGGATCGATTCCCGGCACGGGTGAAACGTTGGGCATGTTTCTTCACACCTGCTGCCCCTATTCACTAGCAGTAAGTAGGTACCTGGATGAAATTAAGACAGATGTGCAACATCTGGGTATCCCAGATGTTGCACATGTGTCTTAATTTCATATTGTCGGTATTGTATACCATTCTTGTACAGGTACCTGGATGTTAGGTAACTGTTGTGGGTGGCATCCTGGGGACAATATTAACCTAAGTTGTCAGAAATGCTCTGCATAACCAAGGACTTTTTATATAATACGCCAATGATATCAACTATGTCTCCAATAGTTGAACCATGTACTTGTAGAAATAGAAATAATAATAATAATCATAATTATTATTATCAACGAAGGATGACGCGAGAAACTAAGTCCATAAATCCTGATTCTTCGACCCTTCCCTCCCTTTCCTCCAATCCTTGACCCTCCCTTCTTCTCAAACCTCGAACTTCCCATCCTTCCCTTCGACCCTACTCTACCCTCCCTCCCAATACTTGACCCTTCCCTCCCAATCCTCGACCCTCCCCTTCCTCCCAATCCTCTGCCCTCCCCTCCCTCCCAATCCCAGACCATCGACTCCCTCCCAATCCTCGACCATCCCATTTCCTCTCTCCACCCCAATCCCCCCCTCCCCGACCCTGCAATAAGCAAGGCATAAGCGTGGGCAAACTGGTTGAGGGAAGGGTACAGACGCACCTTAAGGGAAGCATACTGCTTGCTGCTCCGTCCAGAACACAACGCAAAGTGTAGGAGGAGAGGGAAAGAGGAAACAGGGGACGATTGAAGGGAAGGGGGGATGAATGTGAGAGGGGACAAATAGGGGTTATCAAGTATGGAAGGTCCTGCAACTCGGCAGTAAAACAACGTCCAGTTTATTAGCGTAAGAACCCAAATTCCTTTCAAGGGTTGATCGAGACGTATGAGTAATTTTCGTTACACTTGTTGCCCCTGTTCACCCAGCAGTAAAATAGGTTATAAATTAGAAGTAAAATAGGTTCCTAGTTTAAATAGTTATAAGAAAGTCTTTTAACAAATAACCCAGAATTTAGAGAAAACTATAGGCAACGTTCGGTTCGTGAAGGCACATTATCATGTCCACTACTGAGCTTGCTCCCACAATCCCTATACCTGTACCAAGCTTCCTCAACCCTTAATTAGTAGAGTTTACGTATACCCACCTCGTGCACTAACACCCACACTCACGCCACCCACCCTCTCCTGAGCCTATCAATGGCCTTGAGTCCCACACCATCTTCACCCACAACCACCAACACATTAGTTAAATGGGTTATCAAAGCTTATTGCTTGGGTAGCACTGTAACTGAAGCAGTGTGTGACGGAGCCTACCAGAGGTAATAATTTGCTCGACCTAGTCTTGTCAAATAAAGAAACTCTTGTAAATAATCTGGAGATCACTGAAGAGACCTTCTATTTTGACGAGGTCAAAATAGAAGGTTTCAATATAAAACGCTTAGATAGGAATAGAAAAGGTGGTGGGGTATGTGCCTACATAAGGAACGACTTAGCCTATAATCCAAGACCTGATTTAAATGACAATAAACTGGAGATTCTATGGTTTGAAGTGTTGCTTCCCAAGACCAAACCCATCTTAGTAGGAACTAGTTATCGCCCTCCCACCCATGACCAGTTCTTAGAGGACTTTCCGAGAGTCTTGTCAGGACTTGATAACAATGACGAGACAGTAATACTAGGTGACTTCAATATCTATTTTCAACAGCAAAATAACGGGCTATGTAAAAGAAAGTGGAGAGGGGAGACATGATCGAGGTATACAAGTGGAAAATGGGTATTAACAAAGGGGATATAAATAAGGTCTTGAGGATATCTCTCCAAGAGAGAACCCGCAATAATGGATTCAAGTTAGATAAGTTTAGATTTAGAAAGGATATAGGAAAGTATTGGTTTGGAAATAGGGTAGTTGATGAGTGGAACAGTCTGCCTAGTAGGGTTATTGAAGCAAGGACCTTGGGTAGTTTTAAATTTAGGTTGGATAAATTCATGAGTGAAAGGGGTTGGATTTGAGTGGGAATTGCACATGAGTAAATAAAATTATCAAAGCTTATTTCTTGGGTAGCATTGAAAATTAGGTTGAACAAATATTCTGTTAGTGGGATGGAATGTGAAGGACCTGCCTAGAATGGGCCAACAGGCCTCCTGCAGTGTTCCTCCTTTCTTATGTTCTTAAATCCATTACTTTTAATATTACATGGGAGTACGAGAATAGGGATAATACGGTAAAAGTTCCTGATTTTCGTTCTGCCGATTATATTGGACTTAGGGAACACCTGTCTAATCTCGACTGGGGTAATCTAGCTAACGATTACGATGGGATCTGCGTTTATGATTTTTTTCTTAATAATGTACAACGTGCACAGAGTATGTTTATTCCCCAGAGAGAATTTAGGTCAAATAATAACGATCCCAAATGGATTAACAGGAGGCTAAAACATTTATTAGGGGAGAAAAGAGGAATTTATAGGCGCATCAAAAGAGGAGATGTTAACCTTATTGACCAATATGTTCAGTTGAAAAGAGAAGTAAAAAAGGGGATTAGAAAGGCTAAACGTGACTATGAGATTAAGGTTGCTAATGAATCAAAGACTAATCCAAAAGGGTTCTTTCAAGTGTACAGGACGAAGGTGAGGGAAAAGGTAGGACCTCTGAAAATTGGGAATGGACAGCTGACGGATAACGAACTGGAAATGTGTTCTCTATTTAATGACTATTTTTGTCAGTCTTTACACAAGAAGACGTAAATGAGATTCCAGAAATTAACAATTATTCAGTTCCTGAAGAATTCAAATTAACTAATATTACTGTCACGAGGGATATGGTTATCAAACAGATAGATAAACTGAAGCAAAATAAGTCCCCGGGAACCGACGAGTTGTTTTCCAGGGTACTTAAAGAATGCAAAATGGAACTTAGTCAGCCATTAACGAATGTGTTTAATACGTCCATCCTAACTGGTGTTGTGCCAGAGATGTGGAAGATAGCTAATGTAGTTCCTATATTCAAATCAGGGGATAAGTCCATTCCATCAAATTACCGTCCAATAAGCCTCACGTCTATAGTAGGCAAATTATTAGAATCAATTATAGCTGATATTATCAGAAGTCACCTTGAAGAACATAATTTGATTAATGAATCTCAGCATGGGTTTACGAGAGGTCGTTCCTGCCTGACAAATTTACTGACGTTTTCAATAAAACATTTGAGGCAGTAGACAGTGATAAAGAATATGATATAGTTTACTTGGATTTCAGTAAGGCCTTCGATAGAGTACCTCACAAGAGACTCTTAAGAAAGGTGGCAGCTCATGGTATAGGAGGTAAAGTTCTAGCATGGATAGAGGCATGGCTTACCAATAGAAAGCAGAGAGTTTCCATTAATGGGGTCAAATCTGAATGGGGATTTGTCACTAGTGGCGTTCCACAAGGATCAGTTTTGGGCCCATTGTTGTTCATAATTTACATTAATGACCTTGATGAAGGAATTGCAAGTGACATGAGTAAATTTGCTGATGATACAAAAATAGGCCGTATAATTCATTCTGAGGAGGATAACAGTGAACTCCAGGAGGATTTGGATAAATTAATGTCTTGGTCTGAAAAGTGGCAGATGAAGTTCAATGTGGACAAGTGTAAGGTGCTAGTCGTTGGTAATGAAAATATCCCTCGAATTTATAAACTAGGTGAAGTTGAGCTTGATCATACAGAATGTGAAAAAGACTTGGGAGTCATGGTAAGCAGAAATCTAAAGCCAAGACAACAGTGCCTAAGTGTGCGCAATAAGGCTAACAGATTACTAGGATTTATTTCAAGAAGTATAAGCAACAGAAGTCCAAAAGTTATTTTACAGCTCTATACATCACTAGTGAGACCTCATTTGGATTATGCAGCTCAGTTTTGGTCTCCTTACTACAGGATGGATATAGATTCATTGGAGAACATACAAAGAAGAATGACTAAAATGATTTACAGTATAAGAAATCTCCCGTATGAAGATAGACTTAGAGCATTGAATCTCCACTCTCTGGAGAGACGTAGAATGAGGGGAGATATCATCGAGGTGTACAAGTGGATGATGGGCATAAACAAAGGAGATATTAATCAAATACTGAGGATATCGAACCAAGTAAGAACCAGAAATAACGGATTTAAATTGGATAAATTTAGATTTAGAAAGGACATAGGCAAGTACTGGTTTTCGAACAGAGTTGTAGATGCGTGGAACAATCTTCCGAGTACTGTGATAGAGGCTAGGACCTTGGGTGGCTTTAAAAAGAGATTGGACAAATATATGAGTGGGAGGGGCTGGGTTTGATTGGTGTCGTGAGTACGGGAGTAAATTCTTAGGTAGTGGTGGTTTTGATAAGGACCTGCCTTGTATGGGCCAGTAGGCCTTCTGCAGTGTTCCTCCATTCTTATGTTCTAAATGGGTTGAACAAATATTTTTGTTGGTGGGTTGGATCTGCCAAGGACTTGCCTAGTATGGGTCAATAGGCCTGTTGCAGTGTACCTTATTTCTTATATTCTTATGAAAGCATAAAAAATAGAACACTACAGAAGGCCTAGCGTGGACCAATCCACGCTAGGCATGTCGTAGTCACACCCGCCCGCTTTCATTCATGTATTATATATAATCTATTCTTAAAACTATCCAAGGCGAAGGCCTCAATTCCACTGCTTGAGATTTTGTTCCACTCATCTACAACTAAATTCGTTCGGATGAGGTATTACTCAAGTTATAAACGAAAACTTTGGAAGAAAATATTTTGTCCCCCTACAGGTAAGACTGGTTGTATGTCGTTAATATTATCATCTCTGCCTTACAGAACATTAATAACTGCTTGATTAAACAAAACTGGAGATATCAACAATGTGCTGCTGCGCTATTGATGAGTAAGTCATATGTGGAAAAATAAACACAAAAGCAGTATAATGTGGTCCTTTATTGACAACGTTTCGCCCACGCAGTGGGCTTTATCGAGTCACAAACAGATCTGTTTGTGACTAGATAAAGCCCACTGCGTGGGCGAAACGTTGTCAATAAAGGACCACATTATACTGCTTTTGTGTTTATTTTTCCATTGTGTCGGTATTTTATACCATTTATTTCCATCAAGTCATATGTGCAACATTTGGGTATCTTTCTCAAGATAGCCTGCTGTGTAGGCCTCTTCAGAAGTAGTCTGCTGTGCAGGAGAAATGTTTTAGTAATAAAGATACTCAAGTAATGCACATGTCTTCTTCATGAACTTGTCGGTAATGTATACCATCAATTATATGATGCTTCGGTTATGACAGTTACATAGTGGACTCAACAGCTATAGCTTATAGATGAATGGTTCAGAGAACCGACAAGTTATAAATTAGACACATATGCAACACTTGGGTATCTTTATTGAGGAAACGTTTCGCCACACAGTGGCTTCATCAGTCCAATACAAAGTAGAAAGGTGTAAGGAGAGGAGGAGTTTGAGGTTATCAGTCCCTCGGCCTGGAGTCGATGTGTTCAGTCCATCAATCTTGTTAGAAGTGTAGCACAAGAATGAATGAATGAATAAATACAGGCAAGATCCCAATGGGATGAGCGGAGAAGACGGTACAGACGAAGAATAGCGCTGGAGAGGAGTCTTCTTAGTCGTAGAAATAGAGCCAGGGCTTAACCCAGCAGCTAAGGCGATCGTGGGGCAGACTTGAGAACAGGAATAGCAGGCTTTCCTGTTGGTGAGACTTCTTAGTGATTTGTGATAGTGGAGTCGTCGTCTGCATTCTTGATGTAGTTGAATGTTGATGTGGGGATCAATTTTATATACGTTCGTTTGTAGTTAATACGAGAGTCTTTTACTATCTGTTCTAAGATTTCGATGAGTTCAGAAACAGATGCGTAGGGGTAACCTTTGTTGGTGAACTTAACGTCCCCCTGACGTATATACGAACTCAAGGTGGCTGGATTTACATCAATGGTAAAGTTCCTGTTGTGTGCATAGTAGACGATGTTTTTCCATTTGAGGGTGCGGCTGGTTGTGTCTTGTACTAAATCGTAGTGTGAAGCAAATGTTGGTGTAGGCGGTGATGTTCTGGTCGTCTTAGCAGGAGTGGATAGTGTGGATGTGGAGGTATCTGAATGGGCGGCGGCTGTTGAGTTTGCAGTAGGCTGGGAGGTCCCTGATTTGTTGGTTCTGGAGTCTTTTGGAGATATCAGAGGCATTTCATTGGTTGTGAATGGAGTGCCGTGACTGGAAGTAAGTGGTGTTGGTTGTGATGGTGGTGGAGCAGCGTCGTGAGATTGATTTGCAGGTGGAGAAACGATGACAGGTTGTTGGTTATTGTTGAGTATCAGTGAAGATGGTGGAGATGTTGGGAATTTGAACTCTGGCATGTTATTTAACTTGAGGAGTTCATTTATGGATGAGTTGAAGGTTCCAGGAACAGCAGCATTGTGCATATGAGCATATATCATACAGTAGTATATGGTGGTTGGGTCACAATCAGGTGCGATGGTGGCAGTGGAGGGTTGATTCGAAGCTTGGAGAATTTTTGTTGTGGTAGCTTGTAGTTTCGTAATAGCAGCATAGGTGGGTGATTTTGAAGATGACTTTTCTGTGCTACTTCTTGGGTCTTCTTCATAATGTCTTTTCTATTTGGACATTTAGCGGCTAGAGTGTGATGATCGGTGCTTTTACAGTTGAGACAAGTTGGTGTTGGAGGTTCAGAGACGGGGCATGACCGAAAATCATGTCCTTCATTACCACATGTTGTGCAAAACTTCCTGTCCTTCACTGGACAGTCTCTGGTGTTGTGTGCATAAGAGTAACAATTCCAACATTGAGGAATGTAATGGTATCTCTCAGCTTCGATGTGTGTGGGGCTGATGAAGTAATAAAATACTGCAATACCATCAGCCAATGCAGTGGCAGCCATATTTACATCGGTGAACGTGATTTTGAGCATGGATGGAGCTGTAGGTATTTTCATAATGCTCTCGACTTTGGCCCATGAGTTTTGATTTTCAATGGACGTCTTGAGTTCGTCTATAGGTTGAACTGTAAGAAGCTTATCAAGTTTCTTAAGGAAGACTGACCTTCTTGCCCTGAGAGCTGAAAATTGGGTTGAGCAAATATTCTGTTAGTGGGACGGATTGTGAAGGACCTGCCTAGTATGGGCCAACAGGCCTGCTGCAGTGTTCCTCCTTTCTTATGTTCTTATGTTCTTATGTTGACAGTAAAACCTCGACCTGCTAGAGTGGTGGTGGCTGTTGTAGTGAGTAGCTTTTCTGTTTCTTCATCGTCGCTGCACACTACAATAAATGCTTCCTTCAGGGTCAGTATGGTGTTGAACTTCACTTGTAACACACTTCTAACGCAAATTGCTAGAGCAAGTTTTGAAGAATCGTTCACAGTGCCACTGTTTGGTTTGATCTTGACTCGATTTCCATAGCTCATCGTGATGTCCAATTTAGGATGGTGATGACTGTATAAAATTCCCCTCCCCAACGGGGATCGCAGGGAGACTGAATGCCAAGAATCAGAGCTGCTGGAAGATCAACACGACGAGCAGGACAAACACAGATGCCATGACGATGTTGTTATTGTTAGGCTAAGACGATGACGAGGAGTAAGACGATGATGTTCACAATCTTGATGACTGCTGACTGTAGCACAAGACCGTAGAGGTGGCTTATATGCTGTAATCAGGTGAGGTGAAGCAGGAGGAGGCGGGGTCATAGTAGTACCATCCACTATTCTAAGTAGGTCTTCGTCCAAAGGTTGGACAAGTGTAGAAGAATTCGTTTGTATCAAGATTCCAAGATGTTGCTGTGTCAGACAGGATGTAGATGAATGGTTCAGAGAACCGACAAGTTATAAATTAGACACATATGCAACACTTGGGTATCTTTATTGAGGAAACGTTTCGCCACACAGTGGCTTCATCAGTCCAATACAAAGTAGAAAGGTGTAAGGAGAGGAGGAGTTTGAGGTTATCAGTCCCTCGGCCTGATTACAGCATATAAGCCACCTCTACGGCCTTGTGCTACACTTCTAACAAGATTGATGGACTGAACACATCGACTCCAGGCCGAGGGACTGAAAACCTCAAACTCCTCCTCTCCTTACACCTTTCTACTTTGTATTGGACTGATGAAGCCACTGTGTGGCGAAACGTTTCCTCAATAAAGATACCCAAGTGTTGCATATGTGTCTAATTTATAGCTATAGCTTAGCTTGCCACGTGACGGTGCAGTGTGGCATGACGGAGAGTGGTTAAAAACAACCCCTCTAACTATCGACCACATCTACACGCAATGTCAACTCCAGGTGCTAATTTAAAGTCTGCCCCCCCTCCCCTCCATCACATCCCTTTTACAACGCCGACGTCAGATCACTTCTGAATCAATTGTACTCACTAGCAGTACCGTGGAAGCCCCACGTGTAGGAACAATTATATCAATATCCAGCTTGCTAAAGAATAACCAACTTGTACTTTGCTGAGGGGGCCGGCGACCCCCCCAGCAATATTCCACTTCAGCCTGCCCATACCCAAGAACTTAGCCTCATTTTCACTTCACATTAATCCACATTGTAGACCTTAGAGGGTTCTTGGTGTATAGGTGACTTGAAATAATATTGGTAGAATTACCGATAATGTGTTAGGTAAAAGGACACAAGTGCGACTAATGCCACGATAAAATTTTGCATTAGTTGCATTTGTGTCCCTTGCCCTAGCATATAGGTGACTTGCAACCTTAACCCACGTGTAGTCGACAGGCTTTAAATCTAACAACTTTAGGAACTTGTATGCTACAAATAAGCTGTGCAGATGCCATACACGATTCTGCGAGCATGATTCACAGGTTACTTGATTGACAAACGTTCATGAATGTATTAGTTAAGTTTTTATCCAAAGACAGAGACGCTCCCTCCAAGTCAGCGGGCGCGGGCGTAGGTGAGTCAGTGGCTGGGTGCGGGCGTGTTTGTGGCCGTGGGCGAGCCCATGGCTGAGGGTGTGTCGAGGGGGAAGGGATCCCACATTCGAACTAGTAGCTATACTCTTTTAGACTTGAAAGTTTCCTTACGATTCTCAGGAATCCGTGTTTACAGGCTTCCTACTACTGTTTTTATTTTTAAATTTGTTTATATATTGGTGAATATGTTTTTATAAGTTCATGTAACCTAAGCTACTTAAAAATGCATTTGTAAGTTTACATGAAACTTTAATACACTGGTAAATAAGGTCAAGTTAGAGTGGGTGTGAGTGATCAACCACCTTGCTCTCATCCATAAGGGAATACTGTATCAACATTCGTGGTCCCAGATTATTCAACATCTTACCAGAAGATATCAGAAACACTGCTGGAACAAGTAAAGAAGTCTTCAAGAGGAAACTGAACAAGTATCTTCACCAGGTGCCAGATCAACCAGGCTGTGATGGATATGTGGGGCTGCGGGCCACCAACAGCAACAACCTGACTGACCAGGAAAGCACCAGACGAGCCTTGCCCATGGCCGGGCTACGGGAGTAGAAAAACTCTCGGAACCCATCAAAGGTATATCAAAGGTAAAGGTATTCCATACTCAGGAAGATAGCTTTTGTTCTTACCATGTAACTCAACAGAGAAAGCAGACTAGTTGTACACTCCAGTTGTACCTAATTTTGTAGCACATAAAAAAAAAAACCTGCGGTCTGGTGTTGCTGCTGAGATTTATTCTTGCGCGAGACAGTCACTATAAACAGCTGATCATAAGGTTTACACCAGACTTAAGATTGATTCAAGCGAGGAGGGGCCAGAGAAGGGATGGATAATTAAATGAATACATCCATAAAACAATTAGCAAAGACCTGACACATCAATATTTATAGAATACATACATTATTGTATTATTTGGATTGTTTAAGAGGTAAATACGTTAGTCAAGAGAGAATTATTTGCCTAACCCATGTCCCGAGTTTTTCTAACTTTCCATTGACATAGGAATATATCACCATTCCGCCCTAAAAGTTTCATTTACATATTTATAAATTATTTATTTATGTAAAGAGTTAAATGCGTGGGGGTTGTTCACCACAAGCAGTGCTTGAGGCTCGATCATCCGTTCGTTAATCGCGGCCCAGCATTTGATCAGAGGGAATGATTACCGCACCTTCCGCCTTCTGAAGTAAAATGGCTCAGTGTTGGACTGAAAAAGCCACTGGCTAATGCAAAGTCTTCATAATGCAGACAACGTAGATGTTGTGCATGTGCCTTACTACTAATGTAATGATATTTGACCAGTCAGTTTGTTGGTGATCTGTACATCAGTAGTCTTTGGTGCCAACCTACGAGAACCTACCTGACTCATTCCTACGTGACTGACTTACTGGCACTTACAGAGGCACTGAGGCCGCATGCAGAAAGCGCATTAGTACACCTGCTAAAAAACATGGCAGAAGGAACAGAGAAATTATGAACGTTAAATCAATATAAAATTACACAAAAGTCAAGACGGGAAACTTGCTAGACGCACAAACCTAATGTTGAGAAGCCAAAGAAACACTACAGGTGGGTAGGTGCATCCCCACCACCACAAATGACAAGTTGAGAGAGAGAGAGAGAGAGAGAGAGAGAGAGAGAGAGAGAGAGAGAGAGAGAGAGAGAGAGAACCACCTTAGATGGTTCCTGCCTACCAAGGAACTACTTTTCTGTGTCTCTCAATCTTATAAGGATTTATTTCTGTGCGGGGATTTGAAGCCAGTCCTTCCAGTATTTTTCAGGTGTAAAATATGATTCTCATTTTCTCTTCTCTCCCTCCCTCTCCCCCCCCTCTCTCTCTCTCTCTCTCTCTCTCTCTCTCTCTCTCTCTCTCTCTCTCCAAGAAGCACGGCATAAAGTCTTTTAGACGTACCCATAATTTGTGCGCTTGAAATGATGAGGGCAGTGAAAGTTAATGGAAATTCTCCAGATCTGTAATTTGCCAGCCTTAAAATGATGACAGTGTGGAATACTCCAGTTTACAGAGTACAACTCGAAAACTATGTGTACAAAGTTTCGTTGTCACAAAACAAAAAAACTAAATACGAGTTCCTCCCAATAAGGCATAACGAATAAAATTCAAAATATAGGAGCTGAAACAGGTCAAAACTAACGCACAAACTGGAGGTGAAATTAGACGTTTTGCATTGCAAGAAGTACTTCATTAACTCAACTAATACAAGGCGTAATTCGCTGACGCGTAATATGCGCGTAGCGTCGTCCATGCATTTCAAAGCAGCAACAGCCTGGTTGACCAGGCAAGCACCAGACGAGCCTGGCCCATGGCCGGGCTCAGAGAGTAGATACTCTCGAAACTCTTCAAAGGTATAAAGGTATAAAGTACACGCATCGTTGGAACAACTACGGCATTTATACAGAGTATGGAAAGATGTTAATATTTCACCTGGTTTACAAGCTTGTTCATAAAACTTTCCATATTGCATTCAAGTGTCTTATTTGTTCCAATCTATCAGGCTTCACATACTATTCAGTTACAGTGGCGATACTAAATCAACAATATACTACGCTCACACAACTTTGTCCGTCAACCCGGCAACATGGTACACATTAAGGAGCCCCCCAACGTTCTCCACCCCAGCATTCTCCACTAATACTCACACGTCTTGGAAGTCCTCGTAGGAGTTGGACGGTGTGAAGACGTCTAGAAGGCCAATTATCTGAAGCAGAGCAAGAGGGAGACACCGGGTGAGCAAGGCATGGCATGCAACCACAACAATAATTAACAGAATCGTCACTGGCAAGTAGTGACCTCTAAAATACACACACACACATGAAATTCAGGCAAATGTATGAGCTGTAATATACACCCGCCAGAGACACATTAAGAAAATGAATCTTGCATGCATTTATACATATATACATACAAACTAAATCTGAGTGATTTTAGGTAAATACCACTTCTCCTTCGGTTACATTTTTACACAGTTCAACATACAAGCTAAGAGTTGATATCCTACCTCAGCTCATCTCAAAGCCCAGTCCTAGTACACAGGTACAGTACCTGTTAACTGCTAGGTGAACATATATTTATTTCAGAGAGAAGCTCTCAACTCATAAGGTTCGTACAGCGTCTCGGAAAGGCAATCAGAATCGATCTAAGAATAAGGAGTATAGCTCCAATTCCTTGAAACATGAGCCCTCCAGCAGCAACAAGGGTACTTGAATGGTTCTTGTGCACAGGAACAGCAACTTGTCCCTACGTCTGGCCCAGCCCGGAAGTTTATCTCTAGTTCTTTTGGTACTGACAGAAATCTAAGAACATAAGAACTACTTGTCTCCCAGAATTAACAATGGATCCAATGTAAAGTCTGGTTATGAAAATGTATGTTTACTTTCTAGTGTGACGCCTCTCACAATCCTGTGAACCTAGGATTCTGTTAGTTTCAAGACTGTTCGTTATACATTGTTTAGATATGTAAGTATACACAAGTAGTTGAATTGATGAAGAATAGTCCAGTATATGTTTTGTGAAATTATTTACATTCTCATAATGTGTGTGTATATATATATATATATATATATATATATATATATATATATATATATATATATTATATATATGTATATATATATATATATATATATATTTATATATATCCACACATACACCTTGTATACGAAAACGTATACAAAGAAATATCGCACCCAGCAGGATTCAAACCCAGGTTGGCAGCTGTCCACGAGTGTGGCTCTGCTTCCAACCTGACGGCTACGATATTTCTTTGTATATACTTTCGCTTGTTTCTGCGAGGTGCATTGAATACAGCATCGATGGTGAGGCCAGATCATACAGGAGGAGAATATAGCTGGAGACCATGCTTGAGGCTCATTGGTGTGCCCTCTCTTACCACTTCCTCAGCTCTCTTTTCCTTCCCTAGACGTCCACAAGGGAAACAAATCTTCAATATAAAACGTGTTACCAAGGCTGTGGCAAACACCATCTTAGTAGACATCTAATTTCTTTATTATTAACGTTTCGGATGTATCATCATCCATCATCTGAATAAGTTTCAAGAAATTCCTATAGTCGTTCACCCTCGAGAATACTTCCCAGTGTCAAATTTAATATCTTTCTTTCAACCTGAAGCAAATTAACTCGATTCCAGTTCAACTACTCAGTAGAGATTTGGATTCAAAATAAGAAAGGGGGGGGAGAGAGTTATTCCATTACTCCTCTATGGAAAAATCGATTAATTAAAATCTGAAACAGAATCTAAAGCAAACCTAAGCCACTCAATATAGCGTTAAGAGGAATGTGAGAACCCTAGAGGTTATATCAGAAGAGCTTGCCAAGCCAATGATTATACTCTTAAGTAAATTGTTCTCTCTACACTAGAATATTGCCACACACTAATAGCTCCTATTGTAGCTAGCAAAATAGCAGAAATGACGAATATATACAGATACCCTGATTGCCCCTAAACATTCAGTCAAGTAACTAAATTATTGGGAACGCTTGAAGTCGCTTGAACTGTATTCCGTGAAAAGTGGACGAGAATAATTCAAATTTACACCTGGAAAATTCTGAAGGGATCGGTCACAAATCTATATATCGAAATTACTCCTCACGAAAGAAGAGGCTCGGCAGATGGTGCAAAATACCTCCAATGAAAAACAGACCCTAAAAAGATAACTCAAAAGTGTAAAGGGAACAAGACTTTTTAACTCCCTCCCTTTATACTTTAGGGGAATTACCAACAGACCCCCTAGATGACTTCAAGAGGGAACTTAATAAGTTCCCCAACTTAGTCCCACTAGCCTGGTTATGGTGATTACGTTGGACTGCATGTAGCTAGCACCAGCAGCCTGGTTGTTCAGGCCATCAATCGGGAGGCCTGATCTGGTACAAAGGCAGTAACCCAGAAATCGTCTTCAGGTAACCCTTCCTCCATCTTCCCACTGAAGGTGCGCACAATGTTTATTCGACAAACTTAGAAAACGAGAAGAGCAACAATAAAACAAAATCTGAGAAAGAAGCATTAGCATCGGTAGTGTTCAGTAATACTGTCTATTCTAAGCAATGCGACCCACAGCAATCAAATAACACCAAGATACCTATTTTTGTACTGGTAGATGAACAGTCAGCATGGGTATAAGGAAATATACCCATATGTTTCGCAGGACCTGGGAATCGAACCCGGGAAAATTTGGTTGTAAAACCGAACATTCTCGCTGAAGTGCACTATGTCACGATATCTTATTAATGAAAATAAGATACCAGATATATTAAGTACATTTCCTTAATTTGCTTTCAACAGATAAGCGAACTGTAGATACAAACCCAGATGTATTTCTGTAAACCCATTTGGGGCCTAGTTCCTAGGCCTTTTGTGTATCCATATGCTCCTGCACTATCCTCCATAAGATGGATATGGGGTGCACAATTAACTAGTCACTTCCGCGGCAAAATCCAAAAAATACAATAACGTTGGTGTTTGGGTGTTGGATTGGTGAGCATAGGGGGGGGGGTAAGGCTAACACCCACACACCAACCACCTCTGCTACATTCTCCATGCTGCCCTCAATCGTCACAATTTACACCACCATGCCACAGTAACCACACATGCATCACATCCTGCCAACCCCTCACGTTCTCACGCACTTCAACACTATGCAACACTATCCGCCAAACCCACAGCAAGAACTCTTCACCTAGAATGGTGTAGAGTTCTTAGTGCTGGTAAGGGTGGGTATTAGTTATGAAAACTAAACTAAGCGAGTCTATCTAGTGTATTATTCCCTGTTAATCCTACTACCTTCGTAGTGTGACCTACCTACGCACTAAGAACGTAATACTGAAAAAAAGTATACCTAAACTGGAAACATCAATTTAAGAGATACAATGGTAGGAAATTATGTAGCCTCGATGTATTAGCTCCCAAAAGAATGCCAAATCTCGAACACTATCAATAATTCATTCATAACGAAAACTATATACTTAAGATAAATACGAAATCCTAGCTACAGAGGGAATTTCAGCATTATGAATGTGGTTAAATTTTATGAAAGTTGCGAAAATTAATACAAACCCGTAAATAAAACAAGGATATGCAAAGACGAACATCGTATCTTGAGGTAGATGATTAAAATTAATAATGATAGCATCTTAATCCACCAAGAGCAGCCTTCACTAAATAAGACACATTATCCTCGTCAGCGTTCCTAATGACCCTGAGATGCCTCCCACCTTCCCACAACCTACACTAATCCCTACAATAATGTTAGAGGTGTAAATACAATTTCCAGCATTGCAGTTGCATTAATTTTATTAAAATTGAAATTGTTTTAATAAAACTCAATATCCGCAACTTGTACCGTATTTAGAATAGAATACTATTTTTTTTAGTCACTGTTTGATTAGGCCCTCACCCACAATGTTCTTATCACTACAGAAGAATTTAGTTAAATTTTTCCGCCATAACATAAGCTGCCATGTCTTCCCGCCAAAACATGTTACTGCTTACTTTTTTTTTTAAATAATAGCACAGCATAATTACGTTTTCTGAAATCCTTCCAATCTTTAAACAAAAAACAGTTTGAACAGTTTTTGTCATTATAATTTTCCTGTTACCAACATAATTATGCCTTAAGACATATAACCTCAATAAATCTCCACAGACACTTGAGTGTATAATGTAGTTCAATTTTGAGAAGACAAATTATTGACGATACTGATACTATTGGAACCTGAAGAGGACTCGCTGAGTGTATACATCGCATCCCATGGTTAACATATTTAAAAAGCGCTAGAACCGTCTAGTAACTTAGCGATCTACAAATATTTTGTTCCTCACGTTATCCACTTTACACTATCATTATTAACTTGCTACTATTGTCACCAATTCACACTCATGTTACATAAACCATAATCACATAGCAAGTAAAACTATTCATAATTCATTTTTTTTCCACATTCCAAAATCGATATTCACAATTCCATCCGTGTCATTGGCAGTATTAGAAAATTTAAACGAAAGGGAAATATCTCCATCTATACTGAAAGATTCTGGGTTCTTAGGCAAGTACCTAATGGGCAAGTGGCATCCCTACCAGATCCCAGAGAGGCCCCTACCCTTCATGATACGAACCACAACAAGGTGACCCAGCGTCAGGAAGGGACAGGAGAGGATCTCATGATAATCCAAGACTAATAATTATTTATATTCTCACATCCCATGTTGATACGCAAGATAATTAGTTCTTGCTAGCGCCCCATGCTAACACTTAAAGTATCTAACTAATGATATCCTAAGCGTTTCCTTCATACTTTTTTTTATTAACACATCTGCCGTTTCCCCCCAAGGCAGGTTGGCCCGAAAAAGAACTTTCACCATCATTCACTCCATCATCGTCTTGCCAGAGGTGCGCTTACACTACAGTTATAAAACTGCAACATTAACACCCCTCCTTCAGAGTGCAGGCACTGTACTTCCCATCTCCAGGACTCAAGTCCAGCCTGCCGGTTTCCCTGAATCCCTTCATAAATAATACCCTGCTCACACTCCAACAGCACGTCAATTCCTAAAAGCCATTTGTTTCCATTCGCTCCTAACATCCTCACGCATGCTTGCTGGAAGTCAAAGCCCCTCGCACACAAAACCTCCTTTACCCCCTCCCTCCAACCTTTCCTAGGCTGACCTCTACCCCGCCTCCCCTCCACTACAGATTTATACACTCTCGAAGTCATTCTATTTTGTTCCATCCTCTCTACATGTCCGAACCACCTCAACAACCCCTCCTCAGCCCTCTGGATAATAGTTTTGTTAATCCCGCACCTCCACCTAATCTCCAAACTACAAATTCTCTGCATTATATTCACACCACACATTGCCCTCAGACACATCTCCACTGCCTCCAGCCTTATCCTTGTTGCAACATTCACCACCCAAACTTCGCACCCATATAAGAGCGTTGGTATAACTAGACTCTCATGCATTCCCCTCTTTGCTTCCATGAACAAAGTTCTTTGTCTTCAGACTCCTCAGTGCACCACTCACCTTTTTCCCCTCGTCAATTCTATGATTCACTTCGTCTTTCATAGACCCATCTGCTGACACGTACACTCCTAAATATCTGAATACATTCAGCTCCTCCATACTCTCCCCCTCCAATCTGATATCCAATCTTTCATCACCTAATCTTTTTGGTATGCTCATCACCTTACTCTTTCCTATATTCACTTATAATTTTCTTCTTTTACATACCCTACCAAACTCATCTACCAACCTCTGCAACTTCTCTTCAGAATCCTCCAAAAGCACAGCATCATCAGCATTGAGCAACTGTGAAAACTCCTACTTTGTGTTAGATTCTTTATCATTTAACCCCACACCTCTTGCCAACACTCCAGCATTCACCTCTCTTACATCTATAAATATATTGAACAACCATGGTGACATTACACATCCTTGGTCAACACACCCCCTACCCTTCCTAAAGCCTCCTTGTTCATCTGCTATCCTACTCTCCGTCTTACTCTTAATTCTTTCAATAATAACTCTACCATACACTTTATCAGGTATACTCAACAGACGTATTCCCCTATAATTGTTCCACTCTCCTTTGTCCCCTTTGCCTTTATACAAAGGAACTATGCATGCTCTCTGCCAATCCCTAAGTACCTTACCCTCTTCCATACATTTATTAAATAAAAGCACCAACCACTCCAGAACTATATCTCCACCAGCTTTTAACATTTCTAACTTTATCCAATCAATTCCATCTTCCTTACCCTTTCGTTCTACCCACCGCCTTACGAACTTCCCCCACACTCACAACTCGCTCCTCCTCATTCCTACAAGATGTTATTCCTCGTTGCCCTATACACGAAATCACAGCTTCCCTATCTTCATCAACATTTAACAATTCCTCAAAATAGTCTCTCCATCTTCCTGATACCTCTAATTCTCCATTTAATAACTCTCCTCTCCTACTTTTAACTGTCAAATCCATTCGTTCCCTAGGCTTCCTCAACTTATTAATCTCAATCCAAAACTTTTCTTATTTTCAACAAAATTTGTTGATAACATCTCACCCACTCTCTCATTTTCTCTCTTTTTACATTGCTTCACCCCTCTCTTTTCCTCACCATATACTCCTCCCTCCTTGCATCACTTCTACTTTGTAAAAACCTCTCATATGCTAACTTTTTCTCTCTTACTAATCTCTCTACATCATCATTCCACCAATCTCTCTTCTTCCCTCCCGCACCCACTTTCCTTTAACCACGAACTTCTGCTGAACACTCTAATACCACATTCTTAAATCTACCCCATACATCTTCAACCTCATTGCCTATACTCTCACAAGCCCATCTATCCTCCAATAGTTGTTTTTATCTTACCCTAACTGCCTCCTCCTTTAGCTTATAAACCTTCACCTCTCTCTTACCTGCTGCTTCCATTTTCCTTGTATCCCATCTACCTTTTACTCTCACTGTAGCTACAACTAAAAAGTGATCTGATATATCTGTGGCCCCTCTATAAATATGTACATCTTGAAGTCTCTACCCAAAAGTCTTTTATCTACCAATACGTAGGCCAACAAACTACTGTCATTACGCCCCACATCATAGCTTGTATACTTATTTATCCTTTTTTTTCTTAAAATATGTATTACCTATAACCAAGCTCCTTTCTATAAAAAGTTCAATCAAAGGGCCACCATTATCATTTACACCTGGCACCCCAAACTTACCTACCACACCCTCTTTAAATGTTTCTCCTACTTTAGCATTTAGGTCCCCTACCACAATTACTCTCTCACTTGGTTCAAAAGTTCTTACACACTCGCTTAACATCTCCCAAAATCTCTCTCTCTCTCCTTTAGTGTTATTATCAACAGCATTATTATTGTTGTCGTCGTTATTACTTTTAATGTCGACCTTAGCATTTCTAACACACTTTTGGGCGAGATTATTGAGAAATATAATTGAAGGTACCAAGACCATGCCAAAAACAAGGATAAAGAGGAAAAAAATACAATGAAGAATATAAGGTAATAAGGAGCTACGACAAAACAAAGAAATCATGGAAAAGCAGGGAAGCAGTACATACTCTTGCCTTCTCCAGGAACAAGCGCGGCTAACACCCTGAACAAACAAGACCACCGGAACCATCCACCAGAGAACACAACTCATACACAGACCAACACCTGCCAGCGTACCAGGAGGATCATTACACCAGCAGCCCTCACTCGAGTACACCTGCTGGTATCCAATTCCACTGCATATTGACTAAGCAGGAGGAAACAGCTTATGTGAGCCGAAAATAACTGTTGTACTTGAGTCAAGCTTGGGGTGAGTATCATACCAAACATATCCCCCGAGTCACACATCAACCAAATAACTGCTGCAGCAAATGAGCGTCTGGCAAATCTAAGAATAGCTTTTCAACGTCTAAGTAAGGAGTCACAACACTGTACGCGGTGTACGTCAGGCCCAAAATGGAGTACGCAGAACCAATATGGAACCCACACCTGGTCAAGCATATCAAGAAATCGAAGAAAGTGCAGAGGTTTGATGACACTGAAAAACTAGGGGGATATGATAATGATGTGCAAAATATTGCGAGGAACTGACAAGGTGAAAAGGGACAGAACGTTTCAGAGATGGGAAATAGGAAAAAGAAAGCACGGCTGGAAGCTGAAAACTCAGAATGTTAGGAAATACTTTTTCAGCCTTAGAGTTGCCAGGAAGTGGAACAAACTGGCGAGCGACGTGGTAGAGGCGGGATCCATACATAACAAACACACACACACACACACACACACACACACACACACAGACCCAGTAGCAGACAGCGAAGAGGCGGGGCCAGGAGCTGAGTCTCGACCCCTGCAACCACAATTAGGTGAGTACAATTAGGTGAGTACACACACACACACACACACACGGCGTCTCTTCATCCCAATTTGCTTTTATCACAAACACTCCTTTCATCAATGTCTATAAAATTAATAATGTATTCTATTTAAGCTACTTGTTATTTTGCCCAATTTCTCAACGTTTAAAATTTCACATTCATGGGCTTTCAATCGCGATACCTGTAGGGTACCTGTAATTCGCTTCTGGATGTCACCGCCTCTGCAGCCAAGTCCCAGATCAGCTATCCTGGTTAGTGGCCTGATCGACCAGGTTGTTGGTGCCTGCCACCTGCAGCCCAACGAATGCACACAGCCCGGCTCATCAAGAGCTGATCCGAGATGAATCCATCATTCGTGAGAAAAGTTGAATAGCTGTTGAAACTTATGTTTGCCTACCTTAACCTAAATGAAAGCTGAACTTCATTTAATTACCACTTTCGTTAGTGGCCCTAATTACACATAATCAATGCAGAGCCCAAACGCAGATTCACCAAATAACTGAAATGCAGCCACTGGCTAAGTACGCATTTAAACTGAATAATTAACAAAGTTGATACTTTATATTTCAGATCCCAGGGCACCACACGCCTACACGCTGCCTCAGTGACCGACCGGCTTCTCCCTTACCCCCCGGTCGTAGAAATTCGCTTCTAAGTTGATGTATTATGGTGCCTCAACTGACTGGTCAGTTATATGCGCTTCAAGGCGGGGAAAACGACGATGACATAAATGGCAGGTCGTAAAGCACTCTGGCAGCTAATGAGTTGATGTTGGTCGTGTGCCACCACCTTCCCAACTGCTGCTGTATCCTCAACAAACAACTTGTGACCCACGAGGGGTTCTCGCCTATCTGATAACGCCTACTCCAATGCGTGATAAAACCATCTGGCCAGGATTATATAAACGGTACACCTCTCACCTGCATACACAAAAACACTTCAAAGATTGCGAGCGTAATAAATACTTTCATCAAAATACTGGTTAAATAAATAATTACTTCCACAATTTCCTATTATATGCAGCATATCCAATTACAGAGAAGACATTTAATTTTTCACAAGGCTTCAAATGTTTATATAAAACGACAAAATGAACCAAGATATTAAAACAAACTGCTTTCCAAAACACACAGGTGCGGTATTTAGTAACCCTTCTCCACCCTCGCATGAGGCGCCGTGGGGACAATAGAACTGTATCAACATCTGCGGTAGAAATCTTCAAAAGGAACCTGCAATTTACTTATCCAAATGCAGGATCAACCAGGCTGTGATGAATAAGTGGGCTGAGGGCCGCCAGCAACAACAGCCTGGCTGACCAGGCGAGCACCAGACAAGCCTGGCCCAGGGCCAGGCTACGAATTAGTAAAAATCTTGAAACCCATCAGAGATATATCCAAGGTACTATGTATACTATAAATGTACATGCGAGGAGTACCTTCAAATTAATCCCTCGATCATTCAAGAAACTACTTAAAATATACTATTCCTAGTTCCTTTACATGGGTAATTAAAAGAAGCATAGTAGAATAGTAAGTTTGTTAAGGTTAAAAGCCTACCAATTGCACGAGGTCTCCATTGCCCTAGATATGTATGTATACTTGTAGTCACGTATACACACATCTTTAGGATTGTATACCATGTATGGAAAATATACTGGAACTATGATTTTAAAATACTCACATATTTTACCGGGTCTTCATGAGACCACTAAACCAACAATACAAAACAAAGAACTCGCTTCGCAAACACTTTACCGAGGCCGGCAGCGCTATCAGTAAAACATTTTAATTATGGCAACGCAGTCTTAATAAACAAAAACGTGTACACCAATGTGTTATATATATATATATATATATATATATATATATATATATATATATATATATATATATATAAACTTGCGATTATGGCTTAAATAGCAATGCTCTTCTTGCCGAATACGGCAAGCGGAAATTTGTGTATGCAATAATTTCCCCAAAATCATTATGAACCTAACGAAAAAAATGTATTCATGTGTTTATTATTAAATTACTGTAAACTAATCTAAAATATATTTAGTTGGATTAGGCTAAATTAAATCGCGCTTGTTATAATAAGGTTAGCTAAGTTTTCTAAGGTTCTTTTGGTACAAATTTATTAATTTTTACATTAACATAAATAAAAAAATATATATTTAAACGTATAAGAGAAAAATTTAGAAAGGTCTTAATTTTCAATGAGTTCTAGCTAACTGACCAGTTTTACCTATACGGCATAACAATATATATTATATATATATAGTATATATATATATTATATATATATATATATATATATTATATATATATATATATATATATATAGTATATATATATATATATATATATATATATATATATATATATATATATATATATATATATGATATATATATATATATATATATATATATATATATATATATGTATATATGTATATATGTATATATGTATATATGTATATATATATATATATATATATATATATATATATATATATATATATATATTTTTTTTTTTTTTTTTTAACACATCGGCCGATTCCCACCAAGGCAGGGTGGCCCGAAAGAGAAAACTTTCATCATCATTCACTCCATCACTGTCTTGCCAGAAGGGTGCTTTACACTACAGTTATAAAACTGCAACATTAACACCCCTCCTTCAGAGTGCCGGCACTGTACTTCCCATCTCCAGAACTCAAGTCCGGCCTGCCGGTTTCCTGAATCCCTTCATAAATGTTACTTTGCTCACACTCCAACAGCACGTCAAGTATTAAAACCATATGCCTCCATTCACTCCTATCAAATACGCTCACACATGCTTGCTGGAAGTCCAAGCCCTCGCACACAAAACTTCCTTTACCCCTCCCTCCAACCTTTCCTAGGCCGACCCCTACCCCGCCTTCCCTCCACTACAGATTTATACACTCTCGAAGTCACTCTGTCTCGTTCCATTCTCTCTACATGTCCAAACCACCTCAACAACCCTCCTCAGCTCTCTGGACAATCGTTTTGGTGATCCCGCACCTCCTCCTAATTTCCAAACTCCGAATTCTCTGCATTATATTCACACCACACATTGACCTCAGACATGACATCTCCACTGCCTCCAGCCTTCTCCTCGTTGCAACATTCATCACCCATGCTTCACACCCATATAAGAGCGTTGGTATAACTATACTCTCATACATTCCCTCTTTACTTCCATGGACAAGGTTCTTTGTCTCCACAGACTCAAGTGCTCCACTCACCCTTTTCCCCTCATCAATTCTATGATTCACCTCATCCTTCATAGACCCATCCGCCGACATGTCCACTCCCAAATATCTGAATACATTCACCTCCTCCATACTCTCTCCCTCCAATCTGATATCCAATCTTTCGTCACCTATTCTTTTGTTATCCTCATCACCTTACTCTTTCCTATATTCACTTTCAATTTTCTTCTTTTACACACCCTACCAAATTCATCCACCAACCTCTGCAGCTTCTCTTCAGAATCTCCCAAAGCACAGTGTCATCAGCAAAAAGCAACTGTGACAACTCCCACTTTGTATTTGCTTCTTTATCTTTTAGCCCAACACCTCTTGCCAAGACCCTCGCATTCACTTCTCTTACAACCCCATCTATAAATATATTGAACAACCACGGTGACATCACACATCCTTGTCTAAGGCCCACTTTTACTGGGAAATAGTCCCTTCCCTCCTACACACTCTAACCTGAGCCTCACTATCCTCATAAAAACTCTTCACTGCTTTCAGTAACCTTCCTCCTATTCCATACACCTGCAACATCTGCCACATTGCCCCCTATCTACCCTATCATACGCCTTTTCCAAATCCATAAATGCCACAAAAACATCTTTACCCTTATCCAAATACTGTTCACCTATATGTTTCACTGTAAACACTTGGTCTACACACCCCTACCTTTCCTAAAGCCCCCTTGTTCATCTGCTATCCTGCTTTCTGTTTTACTCTTAATTCTTTCAATAATAACTCTACCATACACTTTACCAGGTACACTCAACAGACTTATTCCCCTATAATTTTTGCACTCTCTTTTGTCCCTTTGCCTTTATACAAAGGAACACTACACGCTCTCTGCCAATCCTAGGTGCCTTACCCTCTTCCATACATTTATTAAATAATAGCACCAACCACTCCAAATTATATCCCCACCTGCTTTTAACATTTCTATCTTTATCCCATCAATCCCAGCTGCCTTACCCCTTTCATTCTACCCACTGCCTCACGAACTTCCCTACACCCACAACTGGCTCTTCCACACTCCTACAAGATGTTATTCCTCCTTGCCCTACACACGAAATCACAGCTTCCCTGTCTTCATCAACATTTAACAAATCCTCAAAATATTCTCTCCATCTTCCCGATACCTCTAACTCTCCATTTAATAACTCTCCTCTCCTATTTTTAACTGTCAAATCCATTTGTTCTCTAGGCTTCCTCAACTTATTAATCTCATTCCAAAACTTTTTCTTATTTTCAACAAAATTTGCTGATAACATCTCACCCACTCTCTCATCTGCTCTCTTTTACATTGCTTCACCACTCTTTTAACCTCTCTTTTCTCTCCATATACTCTTCCCTCCTTGCATCACTTCTACTTTGTAAAAACCTCTCATATGCTAACTTTTCTCCTTACTACTCTCTTTACATCATCATTCCACCAATCGCTCCTCTTCCCTCCGCACCCACTCGCCTGTAACCACAAACTTCTGCTGAACACTCTAACACTACATTTTTAAATCTACCCCATACATTTTCGACCCCATTGCCTACACTCTCACTAGCCCATCTATCCTCCAATAGTTGTTTATATCTTACCCTAACTGCCTCCTCTTTTAGTTTATAAACCTTCACCTCTCTTTTACTTACTGATTCTATTTTCCTTGTATCCCATCTACCTTTTACTCCCACTGTAGCTATAACTAAAAAGTGATCTGATATATCTGTAGCCCCTCTATAAACATGTACATCCTGAAGTCTACTCAACAGTCTTTTATCTACCAATACATAGTCCAACAAACTACTGTCATTACGCCCTACATCATATCTTGTATACTTATTTATCCTCTTTTTCTTAAAATATGTATTACCTATAACTAAACCCCTTTCTATACAAAGTTCAATCAAAGGGCTCCCATTATCATTTACACCTGGCACCCCAAACTTACCTACTACACCCTCTCTGCATGTTTCTCCCACTTTAGCATTTAGGTCCCCTACCACAATTACTCTCTCATTTGGTTCAAAAGTTCCTATACATTCGCTTAACATCTCCCAAAATCTCTCTCTCTCCTCTACACTCCTCTCTTCTCCAGGTGCATACACGCATATTATGACCAACTTTTCGCAACCGACCCTTATTTTAATCCACATAATCCTTGAATTTACACATTTATATTCCCTCTTTTCCTTCCATAACTGATCCTTCAACATTATTGCTACCCCTTCCTTAGCTCTAACTCTCTCAGATACTCCTGACTTAATCCATTTATTTCTCCCCACTGAAACTCGCCTACCCCTTCAGCTTTGTTTCGCTTAGGGCCAGGACATCCAACTTCTTTTCATTCATAACATCGGCAATCATCTCTTTCTTATCATCCGCACTACATCCACGCACATTCAGACAACCCAATTTTATAAAGTTTTTCTTCTTCTCGTTTTTAGTAGATTTGTACAGGAGAAGGGGTTACTAGCCCATTGCTCCCGGCATCTTAGTCGCCTCATACGACAAGCATGGCTTACGGAGGAAAGATTCTTTTCCACTTCCCCATGGACAATGAGAAAATAAAAAGAACAAGAGCTATTAAGAAAAGAAGAAAAACCTAGATGTGTGTATGTATATATATGCATGTGTATGCCAGTGTAGTGTGACCTAAAGTGTAAGTAGAAGTAGCTAGATATACCTGTTATCCAGCTTGTTTATGAGACAGAAAAAAGACACCAGCAATCCTACCATCATGTAAAACAGTTTCAGGTTTCTGTTTCACAGTCACCTGGCAGGACGGTAGTACCTCCCTGGGTGGTTGCTGTCTACCAACCTATATGTATATATATATATATATATATATATATATATATATATGTATATATATATATATATATGATATATATATATATATATATATATATATATATATATATGTATATATATATATGTATATATATATATGTATATATATATATATATATATATATATATATATATATATATATATATAGTTATATATGTATATATATATATATATATATATATATATATATATATATATATATATATATATATATTATATATATATATATATATATATATATATATATATATATATATATATATAAAATATATATATATATTCATACAGACTAACACTCTTCGCACTAATCTAGTTCATACCTCTCCTCTATAGATGCTCCTGGTGTCTACTCTATTTCTTGTTCCTCCTGTCCTCTTCAGTACTTTGGAGAAACTGGCCGATCTCTTTCTGACAGACTTTGGGAGCACAAAATTAGTGTTAGGCTTGCCGACACCAATAATGCTCTTTTCTGTCATGTCTGAGATCACAGTCATCCTATTGATTGGTCTTCTGCTAAAACTGTTTACCCTACATCCAACTTTCACAGTCGTCGTCTTGTTGAATCATCCCTTATTCACAACTTTCCTTGTATAAATCTGAGTCCTGGCTTTGTCTCTGTTGATGCGTTCCTTTCCCAATTGTTAAATGCTCCAAACTTCAGAACACCCGTGACTTAACCTGATTCTTTTTTCCCTTCTCCCTCTTCCCCTTTCTTCTTTCTCCTCTGTGTTTTCTTACTTTTGCCTTGTTTATGTGGTTCATTATTATATTTTTTCCCTCTCTGTGTTCTTGCCCCTACCCTATGTGGGCCACTAGCCCCCTTACAGTTCTAATCTTTCTTAGTTTTTGAATGACTCCACTACTACTACTACCACTATTACTCCTCCACCACTTTCTCTTGTTCCCGCCTCTGTCGGCTGCCTATATAAACCCTCTCCTTCCCTTCTTTTTGTTAGTGTGACTTTGTAAATGGTCCAAGTCGGACCGAAACTTCGTCGTAAGCTCCTCTCTGCTATATGCGGGTTATTTGTGTATTGTTCTAGTCACGGTATTGTGCCTTTTTTGTTATTTATAGCACAGTATTAAAGTAAAACTTCAGTTTTATAAAATTATATTTATAGCGTAAATTTACATCATATATGATCCGCAAATCATCTACTGCCCAACTTAATGTAATGGATCACAAAGCAAAGATTTCCCTCTCTGATGGATTCACTAAGACAATCCCAGGCGTTAGGTTACGGAGGTTCACCACGTACGATGATGCACTCTTGAGTTTTGCCAACGATTCTGAATTAAACTTAGTTCACCCTCACTCCTGCCAAATTAACAAGTGTTGGGACGTCACTGGTGATCTGGGGATAAAATCTTGCGCGTTTTGTAAAATTATTTTTATCATGGGGGAGCGCTAAACCTGTAAGCATTATACAGCGCCTCTGGGGAAGGGAATGGAAGGAAATCAGGCTTAATTCAGGGAAGTGGAGCACAGATCCAATTCCCTAGATCAAGAGCCCTTCACCAACATCAAGGAACTTCCCTCGACGGGCGAGTTTTGTAAGAAATTTAAGGATGTACATTATTTTTTACACTCGTGAGAAGAGCTAAATCGGGAGAAGTCAGTGCCTGAGTAATGGGAGGTAATCAACTTTAATCCAGGGGAAAGACAGCTCTAAATCCTTGGATCAGAGTCCTTCACTAGCATCAAGACACTCTCGTGAAGAGATGAGGATGTGCATTTATTGATGAATGCTTACAAGACCCGGAACTATACTCAGTTAAATAAATGTTTTGACGGATAACATTAATCGTAGAGGCACAAGTGATACTGAGCCGCGTTATCGAGCAATTTGAGTCTGATTATATTCAATTTGCTTATTTGTGGATGTATATGTGTTTTATAGGGTTATATAACCTAAACTAACTTAATTCAGTCTAAACTAACCTATACACTAATCGCTATCCAATTGTGGTCAACAATAACCTTTAACAAATTGTGCTACATAGCCGCCGGCCAAACAGTCGCTTCAGTATTAAAATAAAAATAGTGTACAGGCGCCAGATCAACCAGGCTGTAATATATATGTGGGTCAACGGGGCGCCATCAGCAACAGCTTGGTTGATCAGACAAGCCTGGCCCCCAGGCCGGGCTGCGGGAGTAGGAAAGATCCCGTAACCCTTCTGAGGTGTATCTAATGTGTCAAAGGTAAAGTGATCAAAAAGACCAGAGAAAATTGCCGTCTGATGCCTTTAAATTAAAAAAGTACATCTTTATCACTAAATTTTAAGTGGCAGTGAACCTGACCGAACCATCACCTGGAAAAATCTTATTTGACCAGCAAATTGATGAAATAGTCATAACAATACAATGCGAACTATTTACCACTCGGAGCACCGTAAACTCGGTATTAAGATGACCTAATACGAATCTAAACTTTTCACAACATTATTATAAAACCCCTGCAAATACACTTTAGGAATATATATATATATCAGATAAGACCAAAGATAAGATTAATGTAGCGATCAGGTGTTACTACACATTAGCAGGTCCAGGGGTTCGACTGATCACTTCACTCCACCACACATGAAAATTTCATTTTAGTACCAAAAATTCTTAATTAAAAATGTTTGGAATTGTTTTTTGAAAAAAAAAAAAAACTACGAATAATTTACGAGTCCTGAACTTTCTTACCTATTCACAGCCTGCCAAGCCAACAGTGGACGATCAAAGCAACAAAACGTCATGCTAAAAAATATTGCTAATAATTTTGATCTGCTTTCCCCTTCCCTTCCACATTACATTAACTCAAAATCATTGTATTTTTCTCGTATAATGATCCCACTGTAATACTTAACATCTATTTGGGCGCTGATAAACGAAGCGCCCATAAGACAATTAGTAGCTTTCAGATTAAAATAAATACTAAGGTAACAAAGTTTCAAAACTCAATATCATTTAGGAACCACTAAATAATAAGTCTGCCAAATAAATGAGTTACAACGTATTTATCAGGAATTAAAGTATAGCATTCTCACTGCCTGTTTGACGCGCATCAGAATCGGGGTATTCTTTGCAGAAGTTAACTTGCACTACCGCTGTTGCTAGCAACAGCGGTAGTGCCCAAAGATGCAAGGAGGATGAGGTCCTTACCAACGACGGGATACGCTAATTATTGCTATTGCAAACGGTCCATATTGCTTGCATTTCAGTATTAATCACGCATTACTATAAAATGAATGCAGTTCTTGATATTTTTTTTGTATGCCAGTCACATCACTTAGTAACGTAAGGAACGCATGATGCCGCCAAGTTGGAACATTGTGCAATAAATTACCCATGGTTTTTGACACTTTCAAATGACAAAACGAAGTTCCCAATGTCGGAGATCTTCCCCCCCCCCCCCTCCTCCACCGGCCCAGTTTTAACCAGGCCTTCTCAATTAAAAGATAAGTATTTCTATAAGAACTACTTAACTGCAAACACGAATGACAAGATAACTGTATGCTGAATGTAAGAAAAAGTATAAGATTTACCTGACAGCTTATATACATTTTCATGGTGAAAGAAAAACTTATCATTCCAAGGTGCAAAAACATTTAACAAACTTCCGTTGAACACTTGTAGGTAGGATGGCAGTATCTACGTCAACAGTTCTGTTTACCAACCTGCTATTTCCTGAAGTAATCTTGCAGTTATTATTCCTGCACGAGTATTAAGTTTATGCTGATCTACTAATGACAATGATACATCCACATACGTGTATCTTGGTGATACATCGTTGTCCAGCTTTTCTTGCGCTGTTATTGATGGGAAGATGAGGAGGGGAGGGGGGTTAAAATAATGTGGTGCCTCAAACGATCATTATACCCTCAAGTAGGTTTCTCTCAAAATTGTTCAGGAAACAACCAATTTCAAGGTAGAAAAACTAGCACATCGCATCATTTTAGTCTTGTTCAGGTGTTCACCTATGAGTTTATTCCTTGTGCATATACTGTATTCATTTTCAACTACAAAATATTAACTAATGCCTTTCCCCACTTATTACCTACATCAAGTGTTTCATGTCACTTTTGTTGCAGTTACCCTAGTGAGGGAGATGGATGGGAGTGGAGGAAAGGGGACTGAGTTGCTTTCTATGCTCAGCAAGAATGGTGGGCAAGGACTCCCGTGCCGCTTGGCTGCTGGCAAGGAGCCAAATCCATACTTGCTACGAACACAGGACTTCCGTACGGATCGTCGCCTTTACCCAGCTCTGCCATAGGCGCAATTTGATAACACTGTGTCAACATCCTTGGTCCAAGATTCTTCAACCTTCTACCAGCGGATATATACTTCCGGAATATAGGTAGAGTCTGACAAGAGGAAACAAAGTCTCTACCTTCAACATGTGGCACATGGGACAGCTGTGTGTGGGGTCGCTGGCAATAGCAGGGATCCTTGATGACTGCCTGATTAATCAGGCAAACAAGGAAATCTGGCTTCAGCAAACAAGGAAACCTAGCCTCGGGCAAACAAGGAAACCTAGCCTCGGGCAAACAAGGAAACCTAGCCTCGGGCAAACAAGGAAACCTAGCCTCGGGCAAACAAGGAAACCTAGCCTCGGGCAAACAAGGAAACCTAGCCTCAGGCAAACAAGGAAACCTAGCCTCAGGCAAACAAGGAAACCTATTTCAGGCAAACAAGGAAACCTAGTCTCAGGCAAACAAGGAAATTTGGCCTCAGGCAAACAAGGAAATCTAGCCTCAGGCAAACAAGGAAATCTAGCCTCAGGCAAACAAGAAAATCTGGCCTCAGGCTAAGAGTAGAAAATCCCTCGAAACTGGCCATAGGTATATCACGCAAGGAGATATACCTGAGCTGAGGTACATACTCTCAGAAAGCTCCCCACACTTTGGCGCAGAGAACGGAAAGGTAGAAATGATAGAAAGTACCTTGCCCTTATCAGGTAGCACTGACTTCCCTTTCTCAGCAGGTGCTGAGCCTTGGTTCTGAGGTCCTATTTTTTTTTATTTTTACGTTATATGTCTGCCCTAACCCCAAAGCGTTTTTTTTTTATTTAATGCAGATATGCCTGCCTCTCACTATTCATCTGATCATCTTGCTCTTAGATCTTCTGCCTTCTCTGTTGAGGTGGAGGTCAAGTGTCCTCGCTCTGTCTCCGATTACTTTTATGTGTTAAAAGCCAAGTAACACCTGCCTGCCACCCTCTGCCCTACGTGCTACAATGTCACGAAGATGGGAACACTAGAGTATAACTATGCGCTCTACACACGTGATCTGTAAGACATCCCAGAAGACATTGCCACTGCTGTCCAGTATCAAACACCTGCATCCCTTTTCCCCCTCTTGCCCCGTCACCATCCGCAGCTCCTGCACTTTTGTCCGTGTTTCTTTTCCCTCTGGAGACAAATATGTTCACATAGTATATAACTACTTTGGAGAGGAAATAAACGGCATTTCAGTTTGTCCTGGACCATTATCAGGTCACTTGTGAATGGTCCAGGACGTACCGAAACGTAGTCTAAAGTTTCCTATCCTGAAGTATGGGTTATTTGTGAATTGTTCCAGCTGCGGTATTGTAATTTTTATTCTTCACGATCTTGATACATACGTGCTTCCCGTCGCCTCTTAGCTTCCCTGGTTGTTACCTATTATCCCATTTCTTTACGAGTGCGTTCTCCTTCCCCCTCCCCCCTATCCTGGGATGGCTAACCCAGGAGGATTAGCCATCCAGGATAACCCAATAAAGTCAGTGTGTCATCGAGGACTGTGTCATATTTCCATTGGGGTTCTTTAACTAATCTTGTTCCCAAGGATGCGACTCACAACAGTTGACTAACACCCAGGTACCTACTTACTGCTAGGTGAACAGGGACAGCATGTGTAAAGAAATATGACCAACGTTTCCATCTGTGCTTGCTATAATACAATTGAATCCTAGAGGTGTATTCTGCGAGGATACAGGCATAATTTGGGTGAGCTTCTGCTTGGTCTGCGTCATATTTCCATTTTTCCCTTATCTTTCCTCCAATCCACTTGCAAATATCTATAGTCAACGTCCTCTTTCTTATGTTCTTACCTAACTTTCACTTCTCTGATTTGGACTGGTGCTCTCTCTGATCACTTTCAGTTACACAGCTTAAACAGCCTTAAACCTAACAAATTGGCACTTTATCATATGTATCAATCTCTGCCTGGTCTACTTGGTAATAGTATGTACTCCTAAAGATCATCATCCCCATAACTCAGGCTCAGATAAGTTCACCTGACTAACAGCATAGTTAGTCTATCGGTGTTTGCAGTACAGTGCAGTGTAAGCACCATAACTTTGCTGATTGGGTCAAGTTCCCTCTTAAAATCATGGATCTGTTGGTATTTGAGGGGAGGGTGTTGAAATGCATTGGACACTTGCTGAATGCATATTTATTTATCCTATTGTGAATTTAATCACCCGTGGTAATACTGTATTGTGCACTTTCCACTATACCATGACTACCATCATTACAAGGGTTACTATTTTAAGTGTGCAAATTTAAAACAAATCACTAGTATCTTCCATGTGTAAATTATAATATGAATTTTGCAATGGCACAGTGTAAAGAATTATGGGTGTTTCCAATATTTCAGGTTTTTAACTGATTGCATGTACAGTAAGCAATTAAAATTCTCTGCACATTCTGGAGATCTGCAATTTCACCAGCATTAAATGGGGCTGTTACAGTACAGCAATATTTCAGTTTAGTAAATTGAAGTACCGTGAGACAATCATCAATGGCTTGGCCTCTCTGGTTCTGAACTTTCTCATTACACTTACATAATTGTTCGAGTTTGGAGGTGAACGAAAACCGAGGGTCCACTGTATTGTTTTTCATCCATCACATTCCTATAAAATCACAGAGCTTATTTATTTTACAACTCATTCCAATTTTAATCATTTATAAATTTAAATTCTCTAGTTTGTCTGATACTGCAGTGCATATAAACAATTAAAATGTTAAATTTTAATTTGAAAGGTCAAAGTATTTTAAATAAATTTTCCCCACACAAATTAACTTACTAGCACATAGTCCCAGAAGTTTCTACTGTACTTCAATAAATTCTACACATGATTAAGTATTACAGTAAATGCTATCAAATACTGTATATTGGGGTTAAAATAAATACTTATGAATATTAATATATATCATCAACTAATTTAGTTTGGGGTCGAGTGTATTACCTATGCCTGATGATACAATATTTTAATTATAAAAGAAGACTCCCTTTCCCTATTTCTCCATAACAGCTCTTGGGTTTAAAATTTTATATGCTTAATATTTAATGCCAATGTAAAAAATGCATTAGCAATACCAACAACATTACTGTACTGAAAGGCATGTAGAGAATTTACAGTGGACCCTCGGTTTTCGTTGAAAATTCTTAACAGAATGCTGTTGGAGTGCCGTTACCGAACGAATTTGTTCCCATAAGGACAAATGTAAATTAGATTAGTCATTTCAGACCCCCAAGAATACACTTACAAAAGCACTTACGAAAATACACTTACATAATTGTTCGAGTTTGGAGGTGAACGAAAACCGAGGGTCCACTGTATAAATGTCACATTCCTCAATGCTTTAAATTTTAAAAAAAATATTTTGCCTTTGGTATATTCCACATGCCAGAAGTAACATTGACATCACATTAAACAAATTAAATATTGTATCCATGAAGTAGATGAAGCAAAAAATATAAAAACACAGAAAGCATGGGCTAAAAATTGGGGAAACAGACAAGCACAGTCTAACTGTCCTTGTCTGTGCTTGGGAAAGTGAGGGATTGGGAGAATTAATCAAGAATGATTTCATTTTCAGACACTTGAAATGAACTAAAAGTCAAAGTGATAAGTAACGAACACTATTTAATAGGAACATAAAATTGCTGGAAGAAATACAGAACACCATACATTATTAGGGTTGAACTCAGCATCTGAAATTGCCTTAAAATGCTTTTCGTGTAAAAAGTGTTTTGATTTTTTATTAAAAACTTGAAGGTGTATTTTTAAATACATACAGCCTCTCCTCACTTAACGACGGAGTTCCGTTCTTAAGACCACGTCGGTAAACAAATTTGTCGCTAAGCAAGGAACATTCTATAATGGTAGTGGGTTTTGTGTCAACCATCTTTGATATTGTTTTCATGTCACCTTTGCACTATTTATAACATTTTTAGTATATTTTTAAATGTTTATTACAGTAGTGTACTGTATACGTACAGTGGACCCCCGCCTAACGAGCACCCCGGAAATCGTACAATTATGTAAGTACAGTGGTCCCTCGGTTTTCGCCAAAAATTCGTTCCAGAATGCTGCTCAAGTGCCATTACCAAACAAATTTACTTCCTTAAGAAATAATGTCACGTAGGTTAGTCTATTTCAGACCCCCAAAAATACACTTGCAACAGCACTTACGAAAATACACTTACATAAATGTTCAAGTTTGGAGATGCACGAAAACCGAGGGACCACTGTATAATATTGTAAGTGTTTGTGGAAGTGTATTTTTGGGGGTCTGAAATAGACTAACCTACGTGACATTATTTCTTAAGGAAGTAAATTCGTTCGGTACATAATTGCACTTCAGCAGGCTTCTGGAATGAATTTTGCTCATTAGGCAGGGGTCCACTGTACAGTGGACCCTCGGTTAACGAATACCCCGGAAATCGTGCAATTATGTAAGTATAATTTTGTAAGTTCTTGTGGAAGTGTAGTTTTGGGGGTCTGAAATAGACTAACCTACATGACATTATTTCTTAAGGACGTAAATTCGTTCGGTAATGGCACTTGAGCAGGCTTCTGCAATGATTTTTTTTCGTTAACCGAGGGTCCACTGTATTGTAATAAACAGAATAGAGGATATCAGCTCTAATATACATTATTTAAGTATGCATACTGGTTAGAGAGCCCATTGTAAGTCTGAGTTGTCAGTAAACGAGTATGTCACTAAGAGAAGAGAGGCTGTACATTAACCCTTTCGGGGTTTTGGCCATACTAGTACGACCTACGCACCAGGGTTTTAGTCGTACTAGTACGCCTAAATTCTAGCACCCTCAAATCAAGTGGAAACAGGCTGGTAGGCCTAGATGTGAGAGAATGGGTCTGTGCGGTCAGTGTACGCAGTATAAAAAAAAATCCTACACCACACAGTGCATAATGAGGAAAAAAAAACTATGACTGTGTTTTTGGCTTAAAACAGCGACTTTGCAGTCTATTTTCGTATAGTATTTATGCTTGTATACTCGTTTTCTTAGTCTCATTCGATAGAATGGATGATATATTACAGAAATAGAGATAATTTTGACTGGTTTCAATATGACAAGTACAGTGGACCCCCGAGTTATGAACACCCCGGAAATCGTACAATTATGTAAGTATAATATTGTAAGTGTATTTTTGGGGTCTGAAATGGACTAACATACTTGACATTATTTCTTAAGGGAGTAAATTTGTTCGGTAATGGCACTTGAGCAGGCTTCTGGAATGAATTTTGTTCATTACTCGGGGGTCCACTGTACCTTGAAACTGAGTGCAAAGTAGCGAAAATGTTAGATTTTTGCTGATGTTCAAGAGTAAACAAATCACGCCATGCGTCCAATACACATCAACTGGGTAGTCTAATATTCTTGCACAAGTGTGCTGATATTATTTATACCATTTTTACAATGATGTAGTTGTATACATAACAGAAAATCTTCTATTTATTGTGAGAATAAAAATTCAAAATGGAAAGCAAAAGTAATGTAAGAGGGGCCTGGAGACGTGACTAATGAACAGATAAAATGTTATTTTAGTGCCAGGAATGTCTGTCTTGTTTATTCTGAACCCTATTTTGAAATTAGAATCTTTTGAAATTTGTGTGAAATTTTCCAAACTGCAAATTTCTGACCACCTTATTGGGTAGTTCAAATCGGTAAATTGGCGATTTCTTATACTCATTTGATAGAACAAATGGAATTCTAGCGAAATAGCTATAATTTTAGTAGACTGAAATATTAGAATTTGCCGAAAATAGGATTCAAATTGGGCGAAATCGCCGATGCGTAAATGTCATTGATACCGCTAACTTCGCGAGAGCATAATTCCGTTAGTTTTCCATCAAATTTCATAATTTTGGTGGCGTTATGATTGGAAAAAGATTCTCTATCATTTCATAAGAAAAGATAATTTATTTATTTTTCGAAAAATTTGCAACCCTGAGAACGAGTTTCGGAGAGGGCCTTGGGACCCCCAAAGGGTTAATAATGTATTGTCTGAAGGTATTTTTTTTTACTATAGGTATGTATATAAAATGTTGAGGGGTCCCCTTACTACAGCAAATGGCTTTTCAACACTAAAAGTATAGTAAAATTAAAGTCTGCAGCTCCATTCAAAATTCAACATTTAAATCTACACATCGTTATACTGTACATCATGCCTCACACTTACAGATGCTACACAAATAATCAGAACCTTGTAAAAAGAAACACTTTACTTACATTTTCGTGGTCCATGTGCTTCAACATGCGAAGCTCACGATACGTTCTTTTAGCATGGATGTGCGTTTGGAAAGGCCGAGCCAGTTTCTTTATCGCTACTTTAGTATGTGTTTTAGAATCCATAGCTGAACTGCAAGAGATGGGTAGAGGGAAAAATCTATTATCTTCAGACATAAAATAAAACTTCATGAAGTAAATGCAAGTACATTCCATTTACTGGAAAACCAATTACTGTAATGTATATTCACTTTAATATATAAGCATTACATGAGGATACTGTGCTTTATCAAGTAAAATGCTGCAATTAAAAGTTTTCTTGCTACTAGTGTCATTATTTCTACTTATAATAATGTGATTAGATAATAAGAGCCACATACCACATGGAGAGTCCTTGATTATTCTTCCAATATCATAACATTTGTTTGTCTTTTAGTCCATCCAATAAAAGTTTTTAAATACTTCTGAGTGATTAGTCTTGCACCAGTACAAAAACTAATAGGAAAACCTTTACACTACACACAGAAATGAATGTTATGCTGCATTTTGCAGCTGTGAAAAGCAGATGGCAATGCAAAAATGGTGGTACAGTTTCCCTCTTTCACAGTGTGTACGATTCATCAACAAGAGCCTAAATTAAAGCTAGCATTCAGTCACTGATCCCTATGGCTGCCACTAAACTCTCTCACATTTGCAGTCATACAGTAAGTAGCAGAGATTATTTTAGGATTGTATTACGTGTTCTGGAATATTAATTTCAAAAAGTTAAAAAAAACATAATAGCTCAAGAAAGCCAAGTAGTGTGGTCTGAGGATGTGGCCAATAACCAGCCAACTACCAGCCAGGTACCTATTTACTGAAGGTGCAAGGAGACTTACCTATACGTATGTATGTCTCATCTTGCCCAAGATTTCAACCTGAGTCCTTTCAGCTGGAGCAAAACATGTTACCACTGCACTACGAAGGGAAATTAATCTACAGGAGGGCTCCACCTTAGAGCATTTTGTTAATACAGTACATACAGTGGTTTTCAATTACAGTGGTACCTCGAGTTACGATATTTTTTCATTCGAGAATGCTGTTCAAGTGCCATTACCAAACGAATTTATCCCCATAAGGAATAATGTAAAATAGACTAGTCCTTTTACACCCCCAAAAATATACTTACAAAAGCATTTAAAAAAATAAACTTACATAAAAGGGCGATTTTGGGGACCATCGTAACTCGAGGTACCACTGTATGTACATATGTATACCGATTCTTCATTTATTCAGGCTTCCTACAATAAATGTATCCGCCACTCACTATAAACTAAGTACAAAAATATTTTAAGGTAAGTAATTTGTGTAATGTATATGCATCTTTTAGGCCGATCTAATGCTCACTTAATACTGTGGTATCCCGGATTTCGTACAGCTCCCAACTCAAACAATTATGTAAGTGTATTTTTGTAAGTGTATTTTTGGGGGTCTGAAATGGACTAATCTAATTTACATTCGTCCTTATGGGAACAAATTCGTTCGGTAACAGCACTCGAACAGCCTTCTGGAACGAATTATTGATGAAATCCGGGGTACCACTGTATATGATAGTGTAAACACATTATCAGGCTTTTATATGCATTTGAAAGTGAAAAAAGGCAGTTTCACTTTACAGTGATTTTCACTTTACAGCAGTAGCCCAAAACCTAACCTGTTGTATAAGCAGGGCCCTCCCGTACTATATACAGTGGTCCCTCGGTTTTCGCCGAAAATTCGTTCCAGAATGCTGCTCAAGTGCCATTACCGAACGAATTTACTTCCTTAAGAAATAATGTCACGTAGGTTAGTCTATTTCAGACCCCCAAAAATACACTTGCAACAGCACTTACGAAAATACACTTACATAAATGCTCGAGTTTGGAGATGCACGAAAACCGAGGGACCACTATATACTGTACTGACACCTGCCCTTTCTGCTGAAGTTTTTGGTCTTGGAGGCATTGGGTCGTTGTCGTCACTTTCGGAATGTTCCGGGTGCAACACTGATTCTGCAATCTCTGCATCCGTCAGAGATTGCACACCAGGGTCGTCTTCGTCACACTCCAGCCAGTCCTGCACGTCGTCTTCTGTAGTTTTTCCCCAGCCTTGAGTAACTGGCAATGGAAATTTTTCGCCTCAAGTCCATCAAAATCAGTAACTGGATCGATCCTGTGAAGGAGCCGATTCTGGCCATTGGCGAGGGTTGATGGCGGGATATCATTCCAGGGTGCCCAACAGGTACACTAAAGTGCGTGCCAAGTTTGATTCAGCCTTCTGCCGTATCTGAAAGGCTGTTCGGATGTTTCGGTAATAATTTTAGAATTTTGCCCTTTCCCAGGGCCTGTTCGGATATTGGTGAGGTTCGGATAATGGCAGGCCGGATATGTGAGGTATCACTGTACTTCCATAATGGTAATACAAAGTGTAAAAATTTCCCAAATTAAAAGAAATACTGTAACTTTTATTACAGACTACAGCAAAATTTATATAAATCACATCTAGGTCAGTTTTTTCTATATACGTACTGTATTATTATTATTATTATTATTATTATTATTATAATCAAAACCAAGCACTAAACCCACTAGGGTCATACAACCATATACATACAGTGGACCCCCGCCTAACAAGCAAAATTCATTCCAGAAGCCTGCTCAAGTGCCATTACCGAACGAATTTTCTTCCTTAAGAAATAATGTCATGTAGGTTAGTCTATTTCAGACCCCCAAAAATACTTTTCCACAAGCACTTACAATATTATACTTACATAATTGTACGATTTCCGGGGTGCTCGTTAGGCAGGGGTCCACTGTATACTGTATCAAATATTCACCCTCCCTATGAAAGCAAAAGACTCAGCAGGCAGTGCAACATCCCCCCAATGAAAAGCAGGGGCACTACAAATACACTAAGAGACAACACAATAAGTGTCAGGGGCTCAATACTGTTCAACTGCCTCCCAGCATACATAAGGGGGATTACCAATAGAACCCCGGCTGTCTTCAAGAAGGCACTGGACAAGCACCTAAAGTGAGTCCCTGACCAGCCGGGCTGTGGTTCATACGTCAGTTTATGTGCGACCAGCAGTAACAGCCTGATCAGGCCCTGATCCACCGTGAGGCCTGGTTGCAGACCAGGCCACGGGGGCGTTGACCCCCGAAACCCTCTCCATGTATACTAATTTAGGGTGACCGAAAAAAATATGAAACATTTGACTATCATTCATTTAATCAGTCCTGCCAGAAGTATGCTGGCATCACAACTTCAGTAACCCTCTGTACTGCAACATCCCCATTCCTCCAGAGTGCAGGCACTCTGCACTGTAAGGCACTGGACTGTATCAAAAAATATACAGATAATGCCCAAGTTCGGCCAAAGTTCAACATTCCATAAGAGCCCCCCAAAAAGTTACATTTATATGAGAATATTTTACATAAATTCTCTTTTCTGAAGTGCACAATCCTCTTTTGACACTTTTTTATGAAAAGTAATGAAACAGCCATGATGTAACATTCAGCTTATTGTATACAACTTCAAGTATAATCTAAGTCAACAGTTCCCAACGTGTGGGGTGGTGGCTCGTAGTGCCAGTAATACCTATACTATTGAACCGCATCAAACTTCTATTTTTAATCATTTTTTATTTCGTTTCAACAAAAAAAATTAAAATTCGCTTATAAATACAGTGAACCCCCAGTTATCGGCCATAATTTGTTCCAGAATACTGTTCTAGTGCCGTTACTAAACGAATTTGTTCCCATAAGGACCAATGTAAATTATATTAGTCTGTTTCAGACCCCCAAAAATACACTTACAAAAATACACTTACATAATTGTTCGAGTTGGGAGCAGTACGAAATCCGGGGGTCCACTGTACATTGAAAACAACATACTACATAAGATTTTTCCTGTAATATATTTGTCAGTTGCAAATTATTTTAGCGTAAGGTTGATGAAGTCATACGTCTGGCAGTGAGCATCTGGGGGGACTGCAGCGCTACAGCTCCTATGGACGAGCCACAACTGCACAGACTCATGGGGGTTGCTGAGTTATTCCAAGGGGTCCCATGAAGCTTCACAGCAAGTGCTTGATTTTCTCAATAAACAAGAACCTAAAATCACATTTACAGTGGACCCCTCGTTTTCATCCAGTGCGGAAATCGTACAATTCGTATTTCGAGCACTTTTTTCTGTGAAATTTTCCCCCGGGTTTCATACACCTGCTCGGAAATCGTCCGTATCAGACATGTCCACCCGCTCGGGACGCTGCTTCTCACCCGTACTAGACTCGGTCTGCCTCTGTCTCTCGTTGAGTTAGCAATACTCCTCATGTTCATCCATTGCTTTTTGTGCTTGTTTATTGATTGTGACTGTGAAATAAGCCACCATGGGGCCAAAGAAAGTTCAGAGTGCCAGCCCTTTGGTAAAGAAGGTGAGAAACACGATAGAATTCAAGAGGAAATTGCTTCAGAGGAGGAGGAAGAGAGAGAGGAGAATGTGCCTTCTTCAGTGATTAAGGACATGTGTGCAAAGTGGAATGAGTTGCAAAGTTTTGTGGAGAATTATCACCCTAACAAAACTGTTGCAAGCCATGTCTGCAACATGTTCAATGACAATGCCTTGTCCCATTTTAGGCAAATCTTAAAGAGACGCTAGAAACAGACCTCTCTGGACAGATTTTTTTTACGACAGGGGTACAGTGACTCTCAAGCTAGTCCTAGTGCCAGTAAAAGACAAAGAAGGGAAGTAACCCCGGATAGGGACTTGATACCTGAAGTCCTTATGGAAGGGGATTACCCTTCCAAACATTAACCTCAACTCCCTCTCCCCTCCTCGCCTTCTTCCATACGCCAACAAGAGTCTTCAATAAAGGGGGCTCTGGTGGTCTGGTGGCTAAAGCTCTCGCTTCACACGGCGAGGGCCTGGATTCGATTCCCAGCCAGGGCAGAAACATTGGGCATGTTTCTTTACACCTGTTGTCTATGTTCCCCATCAGTAAAATGGGTACCTGGGTGTTAGTCGACTAGTGTGAGTCGCATCCTAGGACACTGACCTAATCTGCCCGAAATGCTCAGCATAACAAGGGACTTTCTATATAGTAGTATGTCACTGATGTCAGCTAGGCCTGTATACCATGTACTGTACATGTACTTGTAGTAAATAAAGATATTATATTATTATTATATAAGGTATGTAATGTTCATTTATCATTAAAATTAGTCATTTATATTTATTTCTCATTGTTTTCTGTATGTAAAACTATACAGTGGTACCTCGGTTTTCGTACAGCTCCCAACTCGAACAATTATGTAAGTGTATTATTGTAAGTGCTTTTGTAAGTGTATTTTTGAGGGTCTGAAATGGACTAATCTAATTTACATTTGTCCTTATGGGAACAAATTCGTTTGGTAGCAGCGCTCAAACAGCATTCTGGAATGAATTATCGATGAAAACTGAGGTGTACCACTGTAGTTATTCTCTATAAAATGTATTTTTTGTTAATATTTTTTGGTGTCTGGAACAGATTAATTGGATTTACATTATTTCTTATGAGAAATACAGTACAGTGGACCCCCGAGTTTCGTAAAAACTTCACTCCTGAAGTCTGCTCAAGTGCCATTACCGAACGAATTTACTCCCTTAAGGAAAAATTTCACGTAGGTTAGTCTATTTCAGACCCCCAAAAATACACTTCCACAAGAACTTACAAAATTATACTTACATAATTGCACGATTTCCGGGGTATTCGTTAACCGAGGGTCCACTGTATTACTTTGGTTTTCGTCCATTTCGGATTTCGGCCGACCTTCTGGTACGGATTAAGGACGAAAACCAGGGTATTACTGTATTAGCATATGGGAGGCTGCAGGTCCTCATACTCAAGAAAATTGGAAAACACTACTTTAGGTTATTCTCAATTACTTAATAAGTATACCAATTGATAGACAAGACAAAAGTAAATTCTTGGAGATACATCTGGACAGTAAACTATTTGTAACTGATCACTTCTTAATTTACAAACTATCCAGTTGTAATTAGGATTGTACAGTATTACCCATGCAATACTAACTTAAATTTTATTCTAGATCTAAATTTAAGTAGTTAGTAAGCCTTATGATAGGTCTGCCCAAAATGTATTTGCATAATTAGTGGCTTTCTCAAGAGCCATATATTGCATCTAATTTCATCTGTCCTATATGTACTGTGATCAAACAAAATATACATAAATCACTTTGTATGTATAACTACTGTACATTTTGATTAAATAATTTTATTTTTTAATTAAGTAAATACTGTTAGTTTCTATTTAGGCTATACCAGTTAGTACATACAAATTTTACAGTTGTTTTGAAGGCAATCCATTCCAATTCTTTATTATAAATTAGACACATATGCAACACTTGGGTATCTTTATTGAGGAAACGTTTCGCCACACAATGGCTTCATCAGTCCAATACAAAGTAGAAAGGTGTAAGGAGAGGAGGAGTTTGAGGTAATCAGTCCCTCGGCCTGGAGTCGATGTGTTCAGTCCATCAATCTTGCTGGAAGTGCAGCACAAGACCGTAGAGGTGGCTTATATGCTGTAATCAGGTGAGGTGAAGCAGGAGGAGGCGGGGTCATAGTGGTACCATCAACTAGTCGAAGTAGGTCTTCGTCCAAAGGTTGGACAAGTGTTTAAGAATTCGTTTGTATCAAGATTCCAAGATGTTGCTGTGTCAGACAGGATGTAGATGAATGGTTCAGAGAACCACCTCTACGGCCTTGTGCTGCACTTCCAGCAAGATTGATGGACTGAACACATCGACTCCAGGCCGAGGGACTGATTACCTCAAACTCCTCCTCTCCTTACACCTTTCTACTTTGTATTGGACTGATGAAGCCACTGTGTGGTGAAACGTTTCCTCAATAAAGATACCCAAGTGTTGCATATGTGTCTAATTTATAACTTGTCGGTTCTCTGAACCATTCATCTACATCCTGTCTGACACAGCAACATCTTGGAATCTTGATACAAACGAATTCTTCAACACTTGTCCAACCTTTGGACGAAGACCTACTTCGACTAGTGGATGGTACCACTATGACCCCGCCTCCTCCTGCTTCACCTCACCTGATTACAGCATATAAGCCACCTATACGGCCTTGTGCTGCACTTCCAGCAAGATTGATGGACTGAACACATCGACTCCAGGCCGAGGGACTGATTACCTCAAACTCCTCCTCTACTTACACCTTTCTACTTTGTATTGGACTGATGAAGCCACTGTGTGGCGAAACGTTTCCTCAATAAAGATACCCAAGTGTTGCATATGTGTCTAATTTATAACTTGTCGGTTCTCTGAACCATTCATCTACACTTCTTTATTGCTGCATAATAAAAGGTGTTTGGGGCCTGATCACCTAGGTACTGTACCATACTGGTTATGGTTCCTAACCTTGACAAACTTCGCAGCAAGATATTCTGGACACTGCTTGTGAACAGTTTTATGACATGATTTAACTTCATCTGCTTTATTCTATCTTTAGCATTTCGCATAACCAGTTGTAATTCATCCTGCCCTACATCCTCTCTTGGACCCAGGCCCAAGAAGAATCTCACAATTTTTTTCTGGGTGTTTTGTAGTCTGTTTTACATATATTTTTTGTGTGTGTTATAATAGAGTACCGTGAAGAACAAGAATAATCTACATGACATTGTATAAGAGCTAGGCATAGGGCCCTGTGAGTCTCTGTAGGTAGACACTGTGCCTGTCTTTAGAGCAACTTTAGCCTGGCATTCGTTTTTTTTTTTATTACATTGTTTACTATCAATTCTCCTGACATGCTTGGACCAAATGGAATTTGAAGATATTTCACTGAAGATACTGAAGTGATGGGTTCCTCATTACACTGGACATTAAAAGTATTTACCCTTTTCAGCTTATTTTTCATGCCAAAGAGAATGGCTTCTCTTTTCCCCGTGGTGTAGCGATAGTTTGTGGTCTACTAACCATTTGCTGCAGGACTCTAGTTCCAGATAAGATTTGTTCAGATTTTTAACCGGGAGGGTTAGCCACCCAAGAAAGTCATACCGTCATTGAGGACTGTGTGTCTTATTTCCATTGGGGTCCTTCAATCTTGACCCCCAAGATGTGACCCACATTAGTCAACTAACACACCAGGTACCTAATTACTGCTAGGTCAACAGGGACAACAGGTAAGGAAACATGCCCAACATTTCCACCCATGTCAGGGATCAAACCTTGGACACTCAGTGTGTGCACCAAGAGCGTAGCTATATCTTGTGGATCTTTACCCGAGACTAGCAATGCACTGCCATCTGCATACAACAGAAGCTTACACTTGACACTGAAGGGCATGTCATTCACATAACATAAAATATAAGGAACCCAGAATACTACCTTGGGGAACCACACATGCTATCAGCAGGGGTTCTGAATCTGTATTATTGATCTTGACAAATTTTTTCTGATACTCAGGTAGGACTTAAACCAGTCAACAGAGCCTATGCTGATAGCTTATAGTTTCTTACATAATATTTTATGGTTAACTGTATCAAATGCATTTTCCAAGTCTAGGGTAAATAAGTTTATTTAAGTACAGGTACACTTAAATACAGTTACACACATTATCATACATAGCAACATGTGTATATTGCCTAGGATAACCCAAAAAACAGTCAAAGTAACTTATTTACATAACTATGCGATTCCCTAACGACATTTGAGTTCTGAGGTAATCAATCAGATTAATTAGGGAGGTATCAGTCAAGTAAGATCTGGAACCTGATTGTTAACTTTGGAAAATGTTTTTGTCATTAATATTGTCATATTGACCAGGAGGCCAGGAGTGTCAATACTAGTACTTGATTTGCCCTGACGTGCTACAGGTCCCAAAATATATTACTTTTGATAATATCGGCTAAAGCAACAATTTCATCAAGAAATAACAATTTCTCGGGGTATAGATAACATACTATGTACTTGTATTAAACAAAGTTAAATATAGCAAAATGTTAATTGAAATAAAACAGCATGCCGAAGACATACAACACCATGATCTATAAAATATTTCCTAGGATTCCGGACCGTCAAAAAAGTTTTAAAATCCTCATTAGCTGTATGTGAAGGGGGGATTGCCACGCCCCTATATCCACGAAAAATGGGTTAATGATATGTATTCTTTTGGGTGTAAGTCACATTGACTACTGGGTTATCCTTGGTTAAATCTATTTAATGTAATAAATACGCAAGTGTCACTATCACCTGTGTCCATCTAATCACTGTAAAACGCGTTTATTGTGTTACGTATTAAGTGCATAGATAAAAAAAAACAGCATTAAAACTTACCAAACTTGTCCATAGGCTCCGGAGCCCACTGGTGAGAGCATAGAGTACCTCCTGGGTACCTCCCACTCAGTCTTATTCAGCTCCAGGGTGTGGAAGTCCGGCTTGGGCATCACGCTAAGTTTATATATATATCCTCCTTAACCCAGGCGTCAGTATAATGGAGTCAATTGTGACTCCCGAGGCACATTAGCACATGGAGGGCGAGGAGCAGCGTGCACCCCACAATACCAGCCAAGACACTACTGATGAAGGCAGCCAGCCACTATAGTGTACTGCTGGGGACTCCCACACCTGCCATGGTTGCTGTGGTAGACTCCCACCTCCCCTCTGCCTTCTCTCCAGCTCCCTTACCTCCCCTCCCTCTCCTGCCTATCCTCCATCCCCGTGAATCTCTTCCATCCCCCTTCCACTCCACCAACCTCCCTATCTCCTCCATTCCCCTTCCACCCCTCCATCTCTAAATCCCCGTCTCATCTCCATCCCGCTGTATCTCCATCCCCTGCCTCTTCTCCACCCCTTACCTCTTCTCCACCTCTCTTTGCCTTACATTTTTCCCCTATCACCTGTCTACCATTCCATCCCCTTCCTTCAGCATTCCTTCACTTGCCTCCTGTCTCTCCCCCAGCCTTCTATCTCTCCTCCAACCTCCTGCCCACCTCCTCTCTCTCTCTCTCCCAGCCTCTTGCTTGCCTTCTATCTCACCCCCAGCCTACTTACTGCTTGCCATCTATCCCTCTCCCAACTTTCTGCCTGCATTCTATCCCTCACTTACTTCCCCGAGACTTCTAGCTCCCTTTTATCCTTCCCTCAGCCTCTTGCCTGACTTTTATCTCTCGCTAACCTCCTACCTGTCTTCTATTCCTCCCCAGCCTTTCTTATATCCCTCACCTAGCTGCCTGCCTACCTTCTATTCCTTCCCCAGCCTTCCTTTCCTTCCCCATTCTTCTGCCTTACTCTCCTGCTTACCCCTTACCTCCCACTATCTCTTCAAGCTGCCATCCTTTCCTCTCCCCCTCATGCCCATACAACATATACCATTATTCATGGTGTCCGCCTTGCATTCCATGTCACTGAAAGAAATCAACCTTCTATTAAATGACTTACATGAACCTAACAACAATTGTCATTACTACACAGCAGAACAGGCTAAAACACTACTCAAATCCAACAATAACATAACTATCTTTAATTACAATGTCAGATCTTTAAGCAAACATTTTGATGACCTCACTGCATTATTAAACTCACTTCAGGCCAGTATGTCCATCATTGCTCTCACTGAAACATGGTTAAAGCCTCATACTATAGATATATATGCCATTCCTGGTTACACAGCCATACACAATTGTCGGCCAGACCAACAAGGAGGTGGCACAGCTATGTTCTTCTCAGACCAGCTTGAATGTATTAACAATACTTGCACAAGAGATGAACATGAAGAATATATAATAGCTAAATTTAAATCCAAATATCTACAAAAACCACTAACAGTTATAAACATCTATAGATTACCACAGTCAAACATTCAGCATTTTAGTGAAAAATTAGGAAGTATGATTACTGATGCACACATGAACAAAGACCACTTAATCCTCACAGGCGACTTCAATATAAACCTCCTACAAGATCAGGACCCACTAGTAACTGAATTCACAAACACTATGAGCAACTGCTTGCTGCTCCCGACAATAACAAAACCTACGAGAATCTCTGAAACCTGTGCCTCTCTATTAGACCATATCTGGACTAACACCATATCCCCATTAAAATCAGGCATAATCACAGACAATACCACTGACCACTACCCGACCTTTCTCATAACAAATCTCGGAAAATTACCACTAGAGACTACTAAAGTTACCTTCAGACTACATAATGTGACAGCAATAAATAGCTTTATAACAGCTATGACAAACATTGACTGGCAAACAGAAATAGACAACTTCCCAGATACTGACTTATGTATTAATAATTTTCTTAAAAAGACCCAATACCTCTATAATAAGCACTGCCCTAAAAAACTAAACAAATCACAACTAAAAGATTAAATAGTCCCTGGCTAACCCCAGCATACTCAAGTCCATTAATATAAAGCACCTATATGAAAAACAGTACAGAATGGGACAAATATCAAGAGAACAAACAAAACGCTACTCATCAAACCTAACGAGTCTGATAAGAAGGTCAAAAACTGTACTATGAGAACATATTACATAACTTAAAAGGTGATATAAAAAGACCTGGAAAACCCTATCTGAAATTCTAGGAACAAAAAAGATATCCACAAACAGAACAATCGAACTAACAAAACCAGATGAACCCCTACTCCCACCTATTGAAACAGCAAACAAACTCAATGATTTCTTCTCCACCATAGGTAAAAAGCTGGCAAGCAAAATCCCAAGTTCTAATACTCCACCTAACGACTATCTCACTGGTACCTATCCGAACACACTATTCCTAGCCCCAACCAACCCAATAGAAGTTTCACTTATAATCAACACATTAAAAAACAAAGCAGGTGACCTAAATAACTTACCACCTTATATATACAAAAAAGCCTCTCAAGTTCTCTCACCAATTATTGCAACACTTTTTAACAAAACCATTGAATCCTCTACCTTCCCATCAATACTCAAAATAGCGAGGGTCACCCAATACATAAGGGAGGAGATCAAGCAGACCTGAATAACTACAGGCCGATATCTAACTTACCCTTCTCTCCAAAATCTTTGAAAAATTAATTCATAGACAAATATATTCCTACCTCACCTCCAACAACGTACTCAACCACTGTCAATTTGGATTCAGGCCTAATAAAAATACAAATGATGCCATTATACACATGTTAGAAATAATTTACACCGCCCTTGAGAAAAAAGAAATCCCAGTGGGAATCTTCATTGATTTACGTAAAGCTTTTGATACAGTTGACCATGATCTGTTACACTTAAAATTATCGCACTATGGTATAAGAGGACACTCCTTAAACTACCTAAAATCATACCATAGCAACAGAAACCAATATGTGTACACAAATGGAGCTAGCTCCACCGCGCAAACTATTACCGTAGGGGTCCCACAGGGAAGTGTTCTTGGCCCACTACTCTTTCTCATTTACATTAACGACCTACCAAATGCATCTCAACTACTCAAACCCATACTTTTTGCAGATGACACTACATACGTTATCTCTCACCCAAGCCCAGACACACTAGCCAACACTGCAAATACTGAATTGCAGAAAATATCTACCTGGATGATGACCAACAAACTTACTCTCAATATTGATAAAACCTATTTTATCCAGTTTGGGAACAGAGCTGCAAACGCACCACTTAACATAATGATAAACGGGTCCCCTATCGCAAAACTCACAGAGGGAAAATTTTAGAATACATCTTGACAGTGGCCTCAAATTTCAGACACACATACAACAAATCTCCAAGAAAGTCTCAAAGACCGTGGGAATACTATCCAAGATACGGTACTATGTTCCACAACCAGCTCTCCTTACCCTATATCACTCACTCATTTACCCCTACCTCACCTATGGAATCTGCGCATGGGGCTCTACATCAATAACTCATCTCAGACCACTAATAACACAACAAAAGGCAGCAGTTAGAATGATAACAAATTCTCACTCCAGGCAACATACTCCACCAATATTCAAAAACCTAAACTTACTCACCATACAAGACATCCATACTTTTTACTGTGCCTATTACATACATAGAACACTCTATGCATATATTAACCCACCACTCAAACTTCTCCTTACTAATTTTAACAGGACACATGACCATAACACTAGACACAGATCACTCCTCGATGTTCCCCGTGTCCACCTAACACTATGTAAAAACTCAATGCACATAAAAGGCACGAAAATTTGGAATTCATTACCTGTCATTGCCAAAGAAACCCTACCTGTACCCCAATTCAAAACGATGCTAAAAAACCACCTTCTCACCCAAAGATAATTGCTCCATATCAACCATTCCCAGCAAAGTAGAATAATCACTTAACGTAAAACCTGACTTTAAAGTCAATGTAATGTATGAATGAACGAATGAAAGAATGTAAAACCTGTTATGAATAATACTTACTTAGCTAATTATTCCCACAACACTTATATTATAATGACCACGTAAACTAACTGCAATGCAATTAATTGTTTTAAATTGTTATCTCACTCAATTAGTTGCATTGCTGCAATAAATTGCTACAGTTCAACTTATATTCAAACTTTAAAACTTAGATATGCAACTTTACTTATTTTATAAATTATCAACCATAACTTTTTATTATTTTATTATTATTATTGCTTTAATTTGTTTAATCTGATTTAATTAATTTTATAATGAAGACAAAAGTACAAAACTATGTTCAAATTTCATAACTTAAATACTCACCTTTACTCATTGTATACTATCTACAAAAATTCTTACAATCTAGTTTTAAGTTAATTTTAAGTCTGCCCAAAATGCCCTGCATACTAGGGGCTTTTGGCATGTACACCTCATGTAATCTCAATAACCAAATGTAATTCTTTGTATCATGTCCAAATAAAAATTATTATTATTATTATTATTATTATTATTATTATTTATATTTTAGAGAACCCAGGAAATCTATCCTGAGCGAGGAGGATATGACAGGAAAACCGTCCTGCGTTGGTGCTTGCTCAAGCACAGAAATCAGTGTAGCAACACAATGTGATAAGATAATAATAATAATAATAATAATAATAATAATAATAATAATAATAATTATAATCTGGCATTTTACAATTCTTGAGCGCCTTTTCTCTTGAAAAATCACAAGCACTTGCACGTTAAACCACAAATATAACAACTAGAATAAATAAAATACTGAAGTTTACAATGAAGAGTAACAGTAAGCTCAGGATCGTAAGCGCTAGGAAACGTGTTTTCAACTGAGAATTAAAACCATAACCGGAGGTATATAAAAAAAGATTATTTCTACAAATGATTTCTCAACAGCACGAGGGTCAGTCAATCTACAAGGGTCAGCAGCAATTAGTGGATTTGGGTTTGAGAAGAACCTGCTTAGTATGGGAAAGTAGGCCTGTTGCAGTGTTCTTCCTTTTTTATGTGCTTATATCTGAACCTGATGTCAAAAGGCACAAGCATATCAAGATACGTACTTGGGTTCTTTAAACTTAATAGCTTTGTTGGAAATTTTTTAATTTTCCTAAATTCAACATGTATAAATTTGAATTATATAATATTTATATTAAAATGTGATGCTGATTTGACCCTTCGAGAAATTTATATTGAGGGGATGCAGAACAGCCGGGGATTCACGCCGGGGGGGGGGGGGGGGTGGACGACGCCATTTGTAATTTGTGGGCACTGGTTGTTGTGGAAAATTTGCTTGTAACAGATAAGTGAAATGTAAATATAAATCCAAATGTACAATTGTTAACCCTTTTGGGGCCTAGTGCCTAGGCCTTTTGTGTATCCATATGCTCTGCACTACCGTCCACAGGATGGATATGGGGTGCACAATAAACTAGCCACTTCGGTGGCAAAATCTAATCTCAAGAATTACGTGTGGATGGTGGAAGATTAGGAATAGGACCATCACTCACAGGGAAGTGCACCATTAGTCCTTTCATTTAGATCTCTAACTGGCCAGAGTAGGGTTTAGGTGTCAGGCAGGTGTTGTAGTGTGATCCATCTACAGTAATTAAATGGTAAGGAGTAATATGAATTTCTTTGTGTACCCAGCAAGCCTAATCATGTACAGTCCAAAATTTTAATTTACCAGGGTAGCTGGTTTTAATATTGTAATTATTAATTTAATGTCAGGTCTAGCTTTTTGTGTGACTGGTGATGAAGTGGGCATTGAGGGAGTTAATACAAATTACTTGCCTGTAATAATTCAGGTAATACCCTGTAAACATCATGCAGGTAATTTGCTCACATAATAATAATTCAAATAGCTTTAAATGTTGATAAACTGAGTTTAAATTAAATTCTTTCATTTATAGGGAGTCAGCGTTGCTGATACAAGTAGGGGCCAGTGGGAACTCCAAGTGAGAGTGAAAAATACCTTTCTACCTGCTACATGGAGTCTACCTGGAGGGTGTTCCGGGGGTTAACGCTCTCGCGGCCCAGTCAAGGACTGGGCCTGGTGGAAAAGGGCCTGATCAACCAGGCTGTTACTGCTGACCGCACGTAGTCCAACTACGAACCACAGCCCGGCTGGTCAGGCATTGGCTTTAGGTATCCGTCCAGCTCCCTCTTGAAGGCAGCCAAGGGTGTATTGGTAATTTCCCTTATGCTTGGTGGGAGGCTGTTGAATAGTCTTGGGCCCCGGACACTTATTGTGTTTACTCTTAGTGTACCAATGGCGCCCCTACTTTCAGTGCAGAATGACGTATTTTAAGCAAATAAACCATTGTACCTTGTTCAGCTATCAAAACTTTGGGGCCCAGTCTCTGGACCCTATATATACCTCTGTAATCTGCAAATACCTTTGTAACTTGTCATGATTGTGACCATCTGAGTTCATTACCTTTGTAACTTGCTCAGCTATCAAACTTTGAGGTCCAGTCCCTGGACCCATTATGTACCTCTGTAATCTTTTGACTACCGCCCACAGGATGGGTATGGGGTGCATAATAAAGATATCAAACTAACTAAAAAAAAACTGTTCCGCGGATATTGATGCGGATGTATATGCGGATACCTGTTTGCTGTGAAATACGGATGCGGATGCGGATACGGATGTAAGAAATTGTGCGGATGTTCCGCAGATGCGGATACGGATGCGAATATCCGATACATCACTACACTGAATGTCCATGGTTCGATTCCCGGCCGGAGGAAACTTTGAGCGTGTTTCCTTACACATGCTGTATCCGTTCACCTAGCAAGCACTTGATATGACCGACCAATAAGATATGATTTCAAAACAAAGGCGGATTGGCCATATGAGCATTTGGGCAATGCCCGGTGGGCCGCTGGGATGGGTAAAAAAAAAAGCTGAAAAAATGTCAAGAAAAACTGAAGTCATAGTCGAAAATAGGACGCGCCTTAGCTGAGCAGTGAAACTCCTCTGGCGTCAGCAGTCTGTCATTGGCACTGACAGCTGTCTGTCAGTGTGGCACTGACAGCTGTCTGTCAGTGTGCACTGACAGCGTCTGTCAGTGTGGCACTGACAGCTGTCTGTCAGTGTGGCACTGACAGCGGTCGAGCCCACCTGATAGGTGACCTACTCTGCTTCTGTTTCAAAAGTAATACCTTAATATGATCCTGACAACAATTCATTATGCCGAACAAATCCTGAAGCCCTCTCATTCAATATTGTCCGTGCTCTTGTTCCACCCTCCTTCAACTCTCATTTATTTCTAGAAAGGCGTTACTTCCTTGTATCAATGCATGTACCTAGCTTCAACCTTAATGTATCTTTAATAAGTTTTTTTATTAAATTATAGAATACCTTCATTATATTATAAACTAAGTGTTCTTATAACCATGCACCATTTGTGTCTCATTGCCTATCAGTTAAAAGTTAGTTTTAAGGGTGCTCGAAATGCCTTGCATAACAATTATATACAATACAGTACGCCACTTATTATAAATAAAATTATGTGTTTGTTTGTACGATACAACTATTGCGCAAAACTTCGTTCTGACCAACGTAACGCAGTTGTAATAAAATATTCAGAACGTCGCGTATCTGTTCATTTACCTAAGCACTCATATCAATTATATACAGTATATATATATATATATATATATATATATATATATATATATATATATATATATATATATTATTTATTAACACATCGGCCGTTTCCCACCAAGGCAGGGTGGCCCGAAAAGAAAAATTTTCATCATCATTCACTCCATCACTGTCTTGTCAGAGGCGTGCTTAAACTACAGTTATAAAACTGCAACATTAACACCCCTCCTTCAGAGTGCCGGCACTGTACTTCCCATCTCCAGGACTCAAGTCCGGCCTGCCGGTTTTCCTGAAACCCTTCATAAATGTTACTTTGCTCACACTCCAACAGCACGTCAAGTCCTAAAAACCATTTGTCTCCATTCACTCCTATCAAATACGCTCACGTATGCTTGCTGAGCGTATTTGATATCTGAACATTGGAATTCAATCATAGAACTGATAAATTAAAAAATCCTGAATATTTAAATCATAGAACTGATAAATTAAAAATTCGTGAATATTTAATAAACGGTCAATGGGCAACTTTACTAACCAACAACACATTACCTTCTAGTTACATTAAGTCATGCATATATCCACTTCCCCCAAAAATTACCTGAACAGGAAATGTCTTCCAGATCACAGACAAATTCTCAGCCGCCCACTACTAAGTTGATCATGCTGGTAGTATTAACTGCTACGTAAAAAAAAATGTCACACAGCCGATAAAATAAAATTATACGGTTGCCATTCATTCCTGGATACATTTTTTCTTTCTTCCTCCAAATTTTTCGTTTAGAATTCCGAGAACACCTTATCCGATCGGTTTCAAATTTTAATTGAGGGTTAACAGAGGAAGATTCATGCGACTGTTATATATCTCCATTCCTCCATATCATCACTCGATAGCTTGAGAATGCTTTTCTGATCGGCTTCAAACTTTCTACACCGGTATCCGCTTAGATGTTTAGAGATTGTTATTGAAGTGTAAAGATGTCATTGTGATATAATTTTTAAAAATGTGGGAATTTTTGTTCCTATGAAATATCTTCATTGTGCGCCTCCGTTTTTGTCAGTTCAAATTGCCAATATACTAACATAGTTTAAAAACTTGGAATTATTAGAATTACTGGAATGCCTCGTGTTATTGTCTTCAAACTTTCAACATCAGTGTGTCTTAAAGAACTAAAATGCACAATACTGTGACTTGAACAATACACAATTAACACGACACAGGTGAGAGAAAAAGCATGACGACGTTTCAGTCCGACCACCAGCTTATGACGACCATTCGGTTCAAGTCGGACCAAAACGTCGTCAGTGCGAGTTATTTGTGCCTAGTATGGGCCAACAGGCCTGCTGCAGTGTTCCTCCTTTCTTATGTTCTTGTCTTCTAGGGTTTATTGTTCTATTGTGAGGAAAGCATTGGTTTGGTAATAAAGTTGTTTGATAGTGGAACAAACTCCGAGTACAGTTATAGAGGCTAAAACGTTGGGTAGTTTTAAAATAGGCTAGATAAATATAGTGTTATAAAAGAACACAATTGCAATCACGTGACATTTTATTGTGGCAACGTTTCGCTCTCCAGGAGCTTTTCGCCGTTACAAGCGATATATGGACACAGTTGGCAATATATACTCTCAAGGTGAGGTGAAAAACTAGTGGTGGTAGAAGTAGTAGTGATATAGTAGTAGTAGTATGTAGAAGTAATACAATAAGGTGAACAATCAATATGCACATGAGTAAAAGGGTGATAAAACAAATACTTGGGTAGTATAACAATAGGTTAGACAAATATTTTTGCTGAGGTTGAAATATAGAAGGCCAGAGGAGTGTTCCACATCTACATGTGCAAATTAGCAGGAGAGACTATGTATGGTAGGGTTTACTGTTTTCAGGATGATTCTTGCTAAGACTTCAGAGATGGTGAAGCTGCCTTTGTTTTTGTTTAATTGGTTAGAAACAGAGATAAGTGTGATTCAAGGCATTTTCGTCACGGAAATTAGTTTCTTTGATTATAGTCGGGCGTCTTTGAATTTCATGAGATGATTGTTGAATTTCGGTGTTGTACGCAGGCGTTGTTCAGGTTATCGTTTCTGCATGCATTCATGTGTTCATTGATGCGTGTCTCGAGGTTTCTTGCGTTTCTCCTACATAAATTCTGTCCAGCCTCCACAGGGTATAGTGTAGACCCCTGCGTTGACTGGTTCATGGTGCTTGGATTTAGTCCTGGTTAGATCCTTAAAGAAGTACTGGAAGCGATGGCGACTCTAGTGTTAGCTTGTGCAAATACTTTAGAAATGTTGGATGCAAACCTGCTGTTGGGAAGAATTATAACTTTGTTTGGAGTGGAGTTGACGCGTGGAGAATTAAGATCTGAAGAGCTCTTTTCTTACAATCTCTGATGAAAAAGGAAGGAAAATGTAAATCAGTGAAGGTTTGGTGAATGATGTAATTCCTCGTCAAAAACTCAGGACTACAAATTCGGTAGCTCTTAGGAAGAATCCGATGATGATACCTCTTTGGTCTTAGTATCTTGACTGGAATAGAAGTGTGGAGGTCATTTTTATTCTAGGTTTCCGGTAAACTTGAAATCTTAGGTTGTTATCTACTTTGTGGATGAGGACGTCTAGATAAATATAAGGAGTGGGTGGGTGTGGGAGTTGGACCTGAGCTAGTTTGTGCTACTAGGTCAGATGCCGTGCTCCTTCCTTAATGAATGTAACCCTGACCTGGATGGGTGGGGCATTGGCTAAGCCGGTGGGAGACTTGGACATGCTCGCATGGGCCAGTAGGCCTGCTGCAGTGTTCCTTCTTTCTATGTTCTTAGTCCGCAAAAGTTACACTATCTCCAAATTGCTAATCAACAGGATTTACCCATTTTGGAGCCGCTGTAACATGATGTTGACAGGTCCTTCTCCAACCCAACCCGTCTTCCACAATTACACCACTACTCTACTCTACTACTCTACCCACGATACCCCACCTAACTTTGACTACCGCCCACAGGATGGGTATGGGGGGCATAAAAAGATATCAAACTAACTAACTAAGGTACTCCACCGTCCTCCACTATATATACTCGTTTTTTAAATTTTTTTATTAGGGCGAAGAAGTCCCGTGGCAAACGTTTTTTAATAAATGTCCGAAAAAAGTGCTTTTCTATTGGTCTTTTTACCTCTAATTTCCAGTTTTATAATAAAAAGTTATTTTCTTTCTCCACCACTCAGGAATTTTACAGTAAACTGAAAAAATTTAAGAGCCTTTAAAACCTTAAACCTACACCAGTCAAGCTGGGGTCAGTGGCCGGGGGGCATATTTGGGGTCTTTGAATTGCGGGGGTTACCGGCCATGGTTGCTGCAGTGCTTTGGGGAACTCAGGTTGAAGTGTTTTAAAAAAAAGGGGTTTTTTTTCTTCAGGAGGAAAAAAGAAAAGGTGAAGCTCCCCGAGGGGTTTGGGGGTAGTGGAGAAGGTTGGAGCTTAAGGAGGAAAATGTTTTGCAGGAGTGGCGCCCTTTTAATAAAGATTCAATTTTGGAAGAAACATCAAGGTAAGGAAGGTTAATGAGAAGATTTGAAGGTAGGAAACATAAGAACATAGAAAGGAGCTACAAATTAGCACACATATGCAACATTTGGGTATCTTTAATGTTGCATGTGTCTAATTTGTAACTTGTCGTTCTCTGAACCATTCATCTACATAAGAAAGGAGGAACACTGCAGCAGGCCTGTTGGTCCATACTAGGCAGGTCCTTCACAATCCATCCCACTAATAGAATATTTGCTCAACCCAATTTCAATGTGCCCAAGAAATAAGCCTTGATAATTCCACCACTTCATGCACAAGTCCCCTCAAATCCAACCCCTCTCACCCCATGAATTTACCCAACCTAAATTTAAAACTACCCAAGGTCCTTGTTCAGTAACCCTACTAGGCAGATTGTTCCACTCATTAACTACCCTATTTCCAAACCAATACTTTCCCTATATCCTTTCTAAATCTAAACTTATCTAATTTGAATCCATTATTGGGTTCTCTCTTGGAGAATATCCTCAAGACCTTATTTATATCCCCTTTGTTATACCTGTTTTCCACTTGTATACCTCGATCATGTCTCCCTCATTCTTCGTCTTACAAGTGAATGTAATTTTAGGGTCTTCAATCTTTCTTCATACGGAAGATTTCTAATGCTATGTATTAATTTACTCATTCTACGCTGAATGTTTCTAAAATTAATATCCATTCTGTAATATGGAGACCAGAACTGAGCTGCGTAATCTAGGTGAGGCCTTACTAACGATGTATAAAGCTGCAATATAACCTCTGGACTTCTGTTGCTTACACTTGATAAAAATCCCAGTAATCTGTTTGCCTTATTCGTATGCTTAGGCATTTCCATTGTGGAAGACTCTCTGGTAAATATATCGACTGTGCTTTTTGTAACAGAGATAGAAAGGTCAGACAGGGGTGTGCCTCCCGGAGCTGTGTTGGTGACATAGTCAGCAGGTTAAGAACATAAGAATGGAGGAACACTGCAGAAGGCCTATGCCCATACAAGGCAGGTCCATATTATGGATAATATTATGTCAGGTAATGGGAACAAGCCCATTATCTATGTCTTAGTGCTGGTGGAAATGACATTGGGAAGGGCAGGAGACAAGAGGTACTGGATAAGTACAGGTCAGCCATAGAAGTAGTCAGGTCTAAGGGAGGGATCCCAATCATAGTAACATGTTGCCTAGAGGAGGGGGCAGTGAATGGATGTCTAGGGCAATTGGTATAAACTGCTGGCTAGACAGGTACTGCAAAGAACTTGCGACCCCATTCATTGATAACTGGGACAAACGTGAATATGTATGCAAGGGATGGGGTTCATTTTTCTGGGGTTGGAGTGGTTGCATTAGCCAATTCGATTGAGGGGTAATTGATGACTTGTCTAGGACTTTAAGCTGACAGATTATAGAGGTATGTTTGTTTGTGGAAACAATCAGGCTGCAGTATTAGTTGGAAACAGCAGATATTACCAGGATACCTCATGAGTATGTTTAAAAGACAATATTCAAAATAAAGTTGCTAGTAAAGGCAAACCAATTGATCAACAAACAAAGAGAGATAGTAGAGGGCAACAGTGACTAGTCCCCTTAAGGTTTACTACACAAATAGTAGGAGTCTAAGAAATAAGATAGACGAGCTAAGATTACTTGCAAGTGCAGGTAATATAGATATTGTAATAATATTGGTAGAATTACCGACATAGTTAAGTAAACCAAATGAATAAGTGACATTTATGTGGCAACGTTTCGCTCTCCAGGGGAAATGCCCAATAAAATGTCACATTATTCATTGTGTCCTTTACTAAAATATAGATATTATTTCATAACAGAGACCTGGTTCAACCTGAATGCAACATACAGGGTTATAAACTATTCCACAATGATAGGGTCAACAGGAAGGGTGGTGGAGTGGCGATGTATGTCAGAGATCATTTAAATTGTTGAGTTAGACATGATATAAGATTAGAAACTTCGGACACTGAAACTGTTTGGCTACAGTTTCTCGAGGGCGTGAAAAATTAATTTTGGGTGTGATTTATAGGCCTCAAACCTTGACAGGGAGTGCGTAGCTGCTATGGGACGAAATTCATAAGGCGTCTAGATATGAAAATTTTGTGTTAATGGGAGATTTTAACTTTAGACAAATTGATTGGAACAATGTGACAGGAAATCTTGAGTCTAGTGACTTTCTTGTTACGGTTCAGGATTGCTTTTAAAAAAAGTTTGTGACAGAACCAACTAGAGGGAACAATCTGCTTGATTTAGTTCTTTTCCAACAAAGAATCACTAATTAATAATCTTGAGGTTAATGATAAGCTTGGGAAAGCGATCACAAATCACTTAGTTTCAATATATTATGGAATTACCCAGTAAACTGCAGTAGTCTGTCCCAGACTTCCGCTGGCCATTTCATGGGACTGAGAAATTACTTGGTGGGTTAAGTGGGATGACCTGACTATGGGTCAGGTAGGTGGGTTAGTTGCCATTATGTCGCTTTTCAGAGCATAGTTCTAGCTGCCCAGACAACTTTTGTTCCGAGTAGGAAATTAGATCTGACAAAAAAGATCCCAAATGGATGAACAATAGATTAAAACATCTCATTGGTCAAAAGGCATATTTAGGAGTATCAAAAGGGGATGGGCAGTTAAGAAATCAATATTTTCAATTAAAGAGAAATAAAAAGGAATAAGAAAAGCAAAAAGGGATTATGAGGCTAAGGTCTCAAGGATTGAAGACTAACCCAAAGGGTTCTATCAGGTATACAGAAGATTAGGGACAAGATAGGCCCACTTAAGAGTAACTTTAGGTCAGATCACTGACAGTGATAAGGATATGTGTGAAATTTTCAATACTTCCTGTCAGTTTTACTCAGGAAGATACTAGCGAAATTCCAGAAATAATAAATTATGTAGAACAGGAAGATAATAAACTATGCTCGATTGGGGTAACTAGTGACATAGATGAATGGTTCAGAGAACCGACAAGTTATAAATTAGACACATATGCAACACTTGGGTATCTTTATTGAGAAACGTTTCCACACAGTGGCTTCATCAGTCCAATACAAAGTAGAAAGGTGTAAGGAGAGTAGGAGTTTTGAGGTTATCAGTCCCTCGGCCTGAAGTCGATGTGTTCAGTCCATCAATCTTGTAGAAAGTCAGCATATGTCCGTAGAGGTGGCTTATATACTGTAGTCAGGTGAGTGAAGCAGCAGGAGGCGGGGTCATGTGGTCCATCCACTAGTCGAAGTAGGTCTCGTCCAAAGGTTGGACAAGTGTTGAAGAATTCGTTTGTATTAAGATCCCAATCAAACGAATTTGTCTAAGGACCATGTCACTTGTGACCCTAATCATGCATAGTTTACTATCATCCTGTTCTACATAATTTTCTTCCTGTGTAAAAACTGAGAGGAAGTAAGTGTTAAACATTCTCACATTTCCTTATCACTGTCGTGAGCTGACCTGAGTAACTTTTGAGTGGGCCTATCTTGTCCCTAATCTTACTTCTGTATACCTGAAAAAATCCTTTTGGGTTAGTCTTCGATTCTCTTGCAACTTTAACCTCATAGTCTCTTTTTGCTTTTCTTATTCCCTTTTTATTTCTCTTTAACTGAATATATTGATTACTTAATTGCCCCTCTCCTCTTTGATTCGCCTTATGTCTCTCTTTTTGCCCAATGAGATATTTTAATCTATTGTTCATCCATTTAGGATCATTTTGTTTGATCTGATTTCCCTATTAGGCATAAGCTGTCTGAGCAACTAGAACTATTCTCTGGAAAACGTCATATTGGCAATTACCACCTACCTGACCCACTGTCAGGTCATTCCATTCAGCCTACCCAGGTAATTTTTCAGTCCTGAAATCAGCCAGGCGGAAGTCAGACAGAGACGATTTCCATTAGTAGGGTAATTCCATGATATATTAAAACTGAGTGATTTGTGATCACTTTCCCCAAGCTCATCATTAACCTCAAGATTATTAACTAGCGATTCCTGCTGGCAAGAACCAAGTCTAGCAGGTTATTTCCTCTAGTTGGTTCTGTCACCAACTTTCAAAAACAATCCTGAATGGTATCAAGAAAGTCATTGACTCTAAATTCCTGTCAACTGCTTCAGTCAATTTCAATTTGTCTAAAGTTGAAATCTCCCATCACACAACATTTTCATATGTAGATGCTTTAGCCATTCATCCCATAGAAGTTTACTGCACTCCCTATCAAAGGGGCCTGTAAATCACACCAAGTAATTTTACACTGCCTCAAGAAGCTGTACCCAAACAGATTCAGTGGCTGACCTTCTAATTTTATATCTTGTCTAACACAACAATTTAAATTGTCTCTGACATACATCGCTACTCACCACCCTTCCTGTGACCTATCAGTGTGGAATAATTTATAACCTTGTAATGTGACATTCAGAAGGCAACTCTCTATCTTTCAGATTGAGCCAGGTCTCTGTTATCGCAATAACATCTATGTTTCCTGCACTTGCAATTAATCTTAGCTCATCTATCTTATTACTTACACTCCTGCTTAGTATAGTAAACCTTAAGGGAGCTAGTCTCTTGTTTCCCTCTGCTGTCTCCCTTTGTTTGCTGACCTGATCCAATGTCTTTATTTGTAACTTTATGATGAATGTCTTTTATACACTTACTGTTTTCAGCCCTAGTGTTGCAAACTGACTGTTCCCCACACACACGCATACCTCTATCCTCTATCACGATTCTGTCCGAGAATTGTAGAGGTGTTTAAGTCAATACTTCTATATCGGGACGAACCCACCAACATCATACTCTTGGCGGCAGAATAATCTCTACCGAACAGGACCATAAGATCAGTCGGAAGACAAGAAGACTGCTTCTCAACCCACCGTAAGTATTATTCTTATCTTAGCAACCGTTACTGGCCAGTTAGGTATGTTACGATAATGTAAGTCGTGGTGGGCATGACAATGACCTCCAGCGACCATCAATAATACTGGGTGAGTGATGGTTTAATCTCGTAAATGTGTGTACTCTTTTCCCTCTCTTTCTAATCAGTCCAATACCCTATACAGTCTACAACCATTATTGTTTATCGTACGTACTAGTGCGATTTATTGTAATTTATTATAACTGGTCTAGGTGGATGTGGTCTAGAGCGTGTGAAATATCGGAGGACCCCTCGACGTGACGAGTGTGTCAAGTTTTTCACACGCCTCACGGGGAAACCGCGGTAAATTAAATTCGCCATCTCCGGAGATTATTTTTGTAAGTGGCGGTAACCAACAGGTAGTCTCATAACCCCACACCAGATGACGGACATTTTTGGTTATCCTGGGTT